>CM077645.1:20355849-20420849 GCA_039707465.1 Rhabdophis nuchalis
GCGGAAACATATGACTAGTTTTTCTTTTTCTTTCTTTTCTCCCCCCTCCCTAATTGCTTGCACAGGGATTATTCTTTAGACTATTTATGTTGTTTGTATTTTTTGTCGTGGATTGCACCAGTGAGGCTAAAACCAATTTCATTGTATACATCAGGGGTCCCCAACCCCCGGGCCGCGGACCGGTGCCAGTCCATAGCTTGATAGGAACCAGGCCGCAGTGAGCAGTGCAACTCCTGCGGTGCAGGAGAAAATCGCTCAGATACAGAACGAGTTAGCCCCCATTGATGGCCCAGTGGGATGCCACGAGACAGATCTTGTTTGGGAGGAGTTTGACTCCGTTACTTCCGAGGATATGGACAGGTTACGTGGGCGACTGCGAGCCACCACATGTTTATTGGACCCGTGTCCCTCCTGGCTTGTACTGGCATCCTGGGAGGTGACACGAGGCTGGCTCCAAGAGGTTGTCAACGCATCCTTAAGTGAGGGTTCCTTGCCTGCTTCCCTAAAAGAGGCTATGGTGAGGCCCCTCCTTAAGAAGCCTTCTTTGGATCCAGCTTTATTAACCAACTATCGTCCAGTCTCCAACCTTCCCTTTTTGGCGAAGGTTGTTGAGAGTGTGGTGACACAACAGTTTCCCCGTCACCTGGAGGAAGTTGATTATCTAGACCCGCGCCAGTCCGGCTTTCGGCCCAGGCATAGCACCGAGACGGCATTGGTCGCGTTGGTGGATGATCTCTGGAGGGCCAGAGATGGGGGTTGTTCCTCCATCCTGGTCCTATTAGACCTCTCGGCGGCTTTCGATACCATCGACCATGGTATCCTATTGTATCGGCTGGGGGGGTTGGGGGTGGGAGGCACCGTTTTACAGTGGTTCTCCTCCTACCTCTCTGGCCGATTGCAATTTGTGTTGACAGGAGAGCAGAGGTCGACCTCGAGACCCCTCACATGTGGGGTGCCTCAGGGGTCGGTCCTCTCGCCTCTCCTGTTCAACACATATATGAAGCCGCTGGGTGAGATCATCCGTGGTTTTGGGGTAGAGTACCATCTCTACGCTGATGACACTCAGCTGTATATATCTACCCCAAACCACCCCAACGATGCCGTAGCGGTGATGTGCCAGTGCCTGGAAGCCGTGCGGATCTGGATGGGAAGTAACGGACTCAGGCTCAACCCGACCAAGACCGAGTGGCTGTGGTTTCCGGCTGCCCGATTCAACCAGCTCACTCCATCGCTGGCCATAGGGGGCGAACATCTTGCCCCTGTGGATGGGGCGCGCAATTTGGGTGTCCTCCTGGATGCCCGGCTGTCCATGGAAGATCAAGTGACAGCCGTGGCCAGGAGGGCGTTTTACCAGGTTCGCCTGGTCCGCCAATTGCGCCCCCTATTGGATCGGGACGCCCTTCGCACAGTCACTCATGCGCTCGTGACATCCCGACTGGACTATTGTAACTCTCTCTACATGGGGCTCCCCTTGAGGTGCACCCGGAGACTTCAGCTAGTCCAGAATGCAGCCGCGCGAGCAATTATGGGAACCTCAAGGTTTACCCATGTAACACTGCTCTTGCGCGAGCTGCACTGGCTGCCTGTCGTCTTCCGGGTGCGCTTCAAGGTGTTAGTCATCATCTTTAAAGCGCTCCATGGCTCGGGACCTAGCTATCTGTGGGATCAGATCCTGCCTCATACATCCTCACGGCCGATTCGCTCCCACAGAGAGGGACTTCTCCGGGTGCCGTCCACTAGACTTTGTCAGCGGGCGACGCCCAGGGGAAGAGCTCTCTCTGTGGCAGGCCCAGCCCTCTGGAACGACCTTCCCCCCGACATTAGAATGACCACGGACCTCCGCTCCTTCCGTCTAAAATTAAAAACATATCTTTTCTGTCTGGCCGGCCTAGGATAGTCTCTCTGTCTATGGGGTATTATATTTAATTGGGAATGTTATTTTAGTTTAACTTAATTTTAATGGGGATTTTTAGCACAGGTATAGGTTTAATTTGTTTTTAAATGTTTGTATATTTGCTGTTTTTTATTCTTCCTGTGCACCGCCCCGAGTTCCTATGGGGAGAGGGAGCGGTCTACAAGTATTAAATATTATTATTATTATTATTATTAGAAAGGGCCAGAGAGGAGGAGGAGGGAGGAGGGGGCAGCCCCCTTGGCAGAGCGCACCCCGGAGGTGGGAGAGCGCAGGTGCGGCTGCTTGCACCGTTGGGGGCCTGAGAGGGGCGAGTGAGCTGACTCACACACCCCCGCGCACGTGCATGCGCCGCCTGTTCCCCCTCCCCCCCCGCTCCCCCTCTACACCGGCCGAGCGATGGCCACCGGTCCGCGGAAATTTTTTAACATGAAACCAGTCCCTGTGCCAAAAAGGTTGGGGACCTCTGGTATACATGATGTACAAGGATAATAAAGGCTACACCAGATGTGGGGAAACTGGTAGTAGCAGCAGCGGGAGGCTCTGCCTACCCGCCTGGATGCTTCTACACATGCGCTGAAGCGCGACCGAACCAGTAGTAAAATAATTGGCAACCACCACTGGGCTATACTATACTATACTAAACTGGTGATTATGACCTTGTCAAAGACGAAACTACTTCTGTGGTGATTGCTATCTGCCTTGGGTTCTGATTTAGACAGATAGAAATCTTTCCAAAAGAAAGGAAAAAAGCAGGAAAATTAACAATTTCACAGAGATAAACAGTCACTTTAGGAATATGGACTTAGACCCAAGGGAAAATCATGTTCAAAGTAATGCAGTGCAGGAAAATTCTCCTACATTTTCTTCCTATCTGCTATTTGATGAAAGAGAATTTGCTTTTGAAAAGTTTTTTCAAAGGGGAAGATATGTTTTTATGAGAAAGTGTAGTGTCCTTGCACTTACTAAGTCACAAGGTTGCCAAATAATGTTTGGGAGAAGTCTGTTTCAATGTGGCATTATTATTAATAATAATTACTAATCTATAGTTAATTCACAGTATACGATTGGTGGAAATATCAATGGTGCTTTTTCGAGCAATAAAACATCTGCAAGCAAACAGCCAAGAGAGCATCATGGACTCCACAACTGGGAGCCTTCTCATTTATTGGCAACAATTTATTGACATTCATGTAGGCAGTTGAAGAGGCAACCCTTAGCGGATATTTTCTGGTTTATGTTAAGGGCACAGCAGGCATTGTAGCTCAGTGATACATCATTTGCTTTCCGTTCCAGAGGCCTCAAGTTCAATCCCTGGCATCTTCAGATAAAACTCTACGGTGAAGATCTTGGGAATTTTCTACAGTTTTGAGAATCCTAGCTAAGATGTTTTCCAATAATATCAAGATGCCCCATGTTGGTTCCATGCCGTTAGGCTTCCCCTTAGCTTTACTATCTCTTCGCTGTTGAAATTATAAGCTACAGTTTATTCAAGGAAAGTGTATTTCACGCCTCATATTAAATTTGATTCATCCTTCTTTGAAGGAAATTAAGAGGGCGTTGAACATGATTTCCCCCCATATGTGCATGCATCCTGTAAGCTTCTTGACCAAATGGGGATTTCACCACTAGTCTTCCCTGTCCTTATATACAATAATACAATACAATAGCAGAGTTGGAAGGGACCTTGTAGGTCTTCTAGTCCAACCCCCTGCGTGGGCAGGAACCTTATACCATTTCAGACAAATTGCTATCTAACATCTTTTTAAAGACTTCCAGGGTTGGGGCATTCACAACTTCTGGAGGCAAGCTGTTCCAGAGGTTAATTGTTCTAACCGTCAGGAAATTTCTTCTTAGTTCTAAGTTGCTTCTCTCCTTGATTAGTTTCCACCCATTCTTGTGCTGCCCCCAGGTGCCTTGGAGAATAGTTTGACTCCCTCTTCTTTGTGGCACCCTCTGAGATATCGGAACACTGCTATCATGTCTCGCCTGGTCCTTCTTTTTATCAAACTAGACATACCCAGCTCCTACAACCGTTCTTCATATGTTTTAGTCTCCAGTCCCCTAATCATCTTGGTTGCTCTTCTCTGCACTCTTTCCAGAGTCTCTACGTCTTTTCTACATTGTGGCGACCAAAACTGTATGCAGTATTCCAAGCGTGGCCTTACCAAGCTCTTCTTCAAGCTCCTTCTTCAAGCTCCCACTATATAAAAATGGTAGAGTAAAACCCTAGAGACCAGGACTCTGCACATCTACTGTCAAAACCTTCGATTCGGCTCCTCGAGACTCCTGGGAGTTCTCAGAATATTTACTGAGGATGAAAACAATCAATTGAAAAGTAAGCCTGTTAATTAGAATATTCACATTGGGAGCTTCAAACATTTTGCCCAGCTGCAAAGTTAATAATCCCAGATTGGTTAACAACACAGGTAGTGCTCGACTTACAACAGTTCATTTAGTGACCATTCAAAGTTAGAACGCCACTGCAAAAAGTGACTCAGGATGTTTTTCAGACTTACGACCGTTGCAATTTTGTGATCAAAATTCAGATGCTTGGCAACTGGCTCATATTTAGGAACGTTGCGGTATCCTGGAATCACGCGATCACTGTTTGCGATCTTTCCACAAGCAAAGTCAATGGGGAAGCCAGATTCACTTAACAACCGTGTTACTGAGTCAAGAACTGCAGTGATTCGCTTAGCCACTGTGGCAAGAAAAGTTGTAAAATGGGGGCAAAACCCACTTAACCAATGTCTCACATAACCACAGAAATTTTGGGCCCAATTGTGGTCATAAATCGAGGACTACCTTTCAGGGATCAGCAACCCGCAGCTCTGGAGCCACATGTGGCTCTTTCATCCCTCTGCCGTGGCTCCCTGTTGCCGGTCGGCTCCACAATTGATAGGGCTTTTGGTTAGGACAGGTAGAGGAAAAAGGATGCCGCGCTAGGAGGAGACTCTATGGTGGGGGAACTGGACTTCCGGTCAGCTCCAAAATTGAACAGGGGGCTTCCGGTTAGGACCCTTGTGGCTCTTTGAGTGTTTAAGGTTGCCGACCCCTGCCCTAGTTTTTGAAACTAGTCCACAATATACAACTCAGTGTCCAAGCTGAGACCACAGCCTGGAAGAGATTGTGGTTTCTTCTACTTTATTCCCCTTTTCCCCCCCACTGCTCTCCACTATATGGATCCATATATGCATTTCACAAACAAAGGAACAGCTATACTTCATTTTAAGTGATGGGTTCAGTCATCCCATTCTCCAGGCACTTGATGAATTAGTAACTTCAGTTCAATAGTTACTAAGCAAGACTGGTTCTCACAATGACATCGCCTTCACTGAAGTCCTGGAAAACTTTCTGTCGAGACGGCAAGAATTAGATCCATCACTTGGACTAATGCGATTTTCCTCCTACATCTACCCGCCTTCACCTTGAGCTAAACTATTGCAATATGCAAATATCTGCCTAACACCACAGAACTAAATAATATCTTTGTCCCAAGAAAAATTAGCATTACGGGTAGCCATTGATTTATGACTGTAACTGACTCTGGAATTATGGTCATGAGTCATATCAGTTGTTAAGCAGTTCCACCATGTGACTGCACCCAATTTTATTACCATTTTTGCAGTGGTCTTTAAGCGGATCCATTGTCCACCATGGGCATTTTTGCTGGGAACCAGAAGCAAATGCTGGTTTTCAGGAAAAAAAAACAGCAGCAACATAAAGAGCCATGGTGACGTAGTGCTAAGAATGCAGTATTGCAGGCTAATTCTACTGACTGCCAGCAGTTCGATTCTGACCAGTTCAAGATTGACTCAACCTTCCATCCTTTTGAGTTGGTAAAATGAGAACCAGATTTTTGGGAACGATAGGCTGACTCTGTAAATTGCTTAAAGAGAGCTGCAAATCACTATGAAGAGGTGTATAAGTCTAAGCGCTATTGCTATATATCACCGCTATGTCACCATGAGACACTGAAAAGTACGGTAAGTTCAGGATGATTGCCGAGAGATCCAAAATGGGATCATGTAACTATGGGGGTGGTAGCCATTTGACGTTCAAACCTGGGTTGTAAGCAGCTTTGGGGGAGATCTCTTATAACTCCAAACGGACCCTAAGCAACCAGTTGTAAGTCGAGGACGACTCACACATTGGATCAAATCAAACCATAGTTAAGATCTGTGGAAGTGTTGATTCCTGAAGGAGAAAATTCAGCAATTCTGAGTAATGAGGTTGGGCAGTATTATTTGGGCAGGGGTGGGCTTCAGAAATTTGAGCAACAGGTTTTCGGTTGCTGGGTGGCCATGGCTGGGTGGGTGTAGCCTAGTCGGCCTCCTGCAACGTGGCAGAGGGGTTGCCCTCTCTAGGCTCTGGAGGCTTTCCTTGAGCCTCCAGGAGGATGAAAACGACCTCCACTGGGATCTGGAGGCGCTCATTTCCGGCCTTCTGGAACTTCTGTGAGGCTCGTTTTTCTCCCTCCACAAGCCTCCGCATGGGCCCTGTACTTACCTGGCATCCCAAATGGGCTGCGTGAAGACTCCTGGGAGGGCCAGGGTGGGTGGGGTAGGGTGGACATGGCCAGCCAGGGGTGAGATTTGCAGCTTTCTCCAAGCTGGGCAGATTCTTAGCTAGAGGTTCTTTGGAACCCGCAGCAGCCCACCCCTGTATTTAGAGGGATAAATACAGCTCTAACTTCAAACTGAGTTATGCTCATTTTGTGTTTGTTGCATTAAACTAGAACAATAATCTGTTGTCATAACATGCATTTTCATTGTTGCCCACGATGATGACTGTCATCGTATTTTAATGGCTCGGAGTTGATGTCCCTGCCCACCTTATCCCTCTGTTTTAAGACAGAGAGATACTCTTCTTCGCATATTTTTTAACAAATTTAATAAATAAAAGCAATAAAATAAAATAGCATGCTTATTTTCCTTATTGGGTTGTTAATTTGTTCTTCCTGCAACGACTTGTACACTGGTTTTTCTTTCCCTTTCTCTGAGGTCTTCCCACATGCTTATATTTAGGCAAAATGCAATTACCAGTCCAAAGTAATTTAAATGTGAGTTCAGAACATGCTGAACTAGGTTAAAATAAAGATAAATAATCTGCAGTTTAGTGTATTGCGAGAAAACAGTCATTACCTTAGACTTTTCTTCTGTGAAAAAGGCCATTATGTTAATCCATAATATGGTTAGACTGGAAATGCTGGGTGTTGTTAGCATGCATTTATGATTAAGCATTATGTGTGAAAACAACCAGAAAGTTAAGTAGAAATTGAACTCAAAGGTATTTACCAGTATTGTAACATACTAGTTGTGATTTATTTATTTTATTTATTTAAATTTATATCCCGCCCTTCTCCAAGAAGGACCCAGGGCGGCGCACAGGAAAATTTAAAAACATACAAAATACAATAAATATAATTTAAAAAACTATTAAATAACCTATCCTGCGCTAAAACCAAATTTTAAAAACCCAATTTAAAACTACCTAAAAGTCCCCATGGGAGGTTAGGCTAGGCCGGCTTGTTGAAACAAATATGTCTTAAGACATTGGCGGAAGAGGCGGAGGTCGGTGATGGTACGTAATTCAGGGGGTAGGTCATTCCAAAGGGCTGGGCCCGCCACAGAGAAGGCTCTTCCCCTGGGTGTCGCCAGTCGGCATTGTCCGGCCGACGGCACCCTGAGAAGGCCCTCTCTGTGGGAGCGTATCGGTCTAAGGGATGTATGGGGCAGGAGGCGGTCTCGCATATAACTAGGCCCCGAGCCATGGAGCGCTTTAAAGATAGTTGTCAAAACCTTGAAGCGCACTCGAAAAACCACAGGAAGCCAATGCAGCTCGCGCAGGATCGGTGTTATATGGGAGCATCTAGTGGCTCCCATAATCACCCGCGCGGCTGCGTTTTGGACTAGCTGTAGCTTTCGAGTGCACCTCAAGGGAAGCCCCATGTAGAGAGCATTACAGTAGTCGAGTCGGGACGTCACGAGAGCTTGAGTGACTGTGCGAAGGGCAGCCCGGTCCAGTAAGGGGCGCAATTGGCGCATCAGGCGTACCTGATGAAACGCCCCCCTGGCCACGGCCGCCACATGGTCCTCCATGGACAGCCGGGAATCCAGGAGGACACCCAAATTGCGCGCCCTCTCCACGGGGGCCAGTGTTTCGCCCCCAATGGCCAGAGTTGGTGTAATCTGGCTGAACCGGGGTGCCGGAAACCACAGCCACTCAGTCTTGGCAGGGTTGAGCTTGAGTTTGTTACCACCCATCCAGATCCGTACGGCCTCCAAACACCGGGACAGCACTTCGGCGGCATCGTTGGGGTGGTTTGGGGTGGATATGTACAGCTGGGTGTCATCAGCGTACAGATGGTACTCCACCCCAAAACCACGGATGATCTCACCCAGCGGCTTCATATATGTGTTGAAAAGGAGGGGCGAGAGGACCGACCCCTGAGGAACCCCACATAAGAGAGGCCTCGAGGTCGACCTCTGCCCTCCCGTCAACACATATTGCGACCGACCAGAGAGGTAGGATGAGAACCACCGCAGAACGGTGCCTCCCAACCCCAACCCCCCCAGTCGGTGCAATAGGATACCATGGTCGATGGTATCAAAAGCCGCCGAGAGGTCTAATAGGACTAGGATAGAGGAATAACCTCTATCCCGCGCCCTCCAGAGATCATCAACCAACGCGACCAATGCCGTCTCGGTGCTGTGACCGGGTCGGAAGCCGGACTGGCGCGGGTCTAGATAATCAACTTCCTCCAGGTGTCGCGGAAACTGTTGGGCTACCACACTCTCGACAACCTTCACCAAAAAGTGAAGGTTGGAGACCGGACGATAGTTCTCTAATAAAGCTGGGTCCAGGGACGGCTTCTTGAGGAGGGGCCTCACTACCGCCTCTTTCAAGACGGCAGGCAAGGACCCCTCACTCAAAGATGCGTTGACAATGCCCTGGAGCCAGCCTCGTGTCGTCTCCCAGGATGCCAGTACAAGCCAGGAGGGACACGGGTCCAATAAACATGTGGTCGCCCTAAGTTTCCTTGACAACCTGTCCATATCCTCGGTGGTAACAAAGTCAAACTCCTCCCAAGAAGGAACCTCAAGACTAGTCTCGGACAGTCCCACAGGACCACTGTCGATGGAGGGTAGCTCATTCCGAATCCGAGTGATTTTCTCCTGCAGATAAATCCCAAATTCCTCTGCTCGCCCTTGCAGAGGGGCTTCCCGCGGCCTCTGATGAAGGAGGGAGCGGGTCACCCCAAACAGGGCGGCAGGGCGGTTATCTGCGGATGCAATAAGGGTGGCACAATACTCACGTTTGGCCACCCTTATCGCCACTAAGTAAGCCCTAATATGGGTTCTCACTAGTGTTCGGTCGGCTTCGGAGCGAGAGGATCTCCATCTGCTCTCTAGGCATCTCTTGTGGCGTTTCATCCCCCGAAGCTCCTCGGTAAACCAAGGAGCCTGGGTGATTCGCCGCCGCAAGAGAGGCCGCAAGGGCGCGACTCGGTCCAAGGCCCCCGCGGTCGCACTTAACCATGCGGCCACTAGGTCCTCAGTCGAGTCGCGGGGCAGGGTCACAGGAATTGGCCCAAGCTCCCTCTGGAACCTTTCCGGGTCCATTAGAAGCCTGGGGCGGAACCATATAGGAATATCCAGTTCCGCCTCCCCGCGGTGAGGTGTAGCGATTGGAAAGTCCAGCCGAAGGAGAGCGTGATCTGTCCATGACAAGGGAGTGATGGCTAGGTCCCCTATTCCCAGATCACAACTCCACTGTCCCGAGACAAAGATGAAATCCAGTGTGTTTCCTCCCTCGTGAGTGGGGCCTAAAACTACCTGGGTCAGGTCCATGGCCGTCATGGAGGCCATGAACTCCCGAGCTGCTCCAGAGGTTTCGCCTGCCGACGGCAAGTTAAAGTCCCCCATGACTACCAGTCTGGGGGTCTCAACTGCCGCCTCGGCTATCACCTCTAGGAGCTCGGGCAGGGCTGTTGTTGCATAGCGAGGAGCCAGGTATACAACTAACACGCCCAACTGCCTCCCTAGGCCCCATCTCACGCAGAGAGATTCACACCCGGTTGTCTGAGGGATTGTGGTCTCCTTCGGTTCAAGACCTTCCTTTACGATAATCGCCACCCCCCCACCCCTCCCTAGGGCCCTTGGCTGATGGAAGGCACGGTAACCTGGTGGGCACATGTCCACGAGGGGCATACCCCCTTCGTGGCCCAACCAGGTTTCCGTTATACCCACCAGGTCCGGGTCCCCCTCTGACACAAGGTCACGAATGAGGGGGGCTTTTTGAACCACGGACCTGGCGTTGCATAACATCAGCCTCGGGCCCCGGGTCTGTGATTCCTGCCCACCTAGTCTGCGATGGGAGAGCGGAGAGTTGGAGCACGTGACCGCCTGAATCCAGCGGCCACGGTCTTCCAACCGATGATGGCCATTTCGTCTCCCTCCGCCCCTGCCCCTCCCCAAGACCGAATCGATGGAAAAAGCCACCGAGGAAATGACCCCCCCCTCCCCTTCCTCCGTTTCCCTATTTCCGCCCGCCGGCCTCAATTGCTGTCCCCTCCCTGGACTATTTTTCCCCTCCTCCCTGGAACCCCCTAAAATCCGAATTAAAAACCTCCCTAAAAACCCCCTCAACCTGCGCTTCGCCCACCTCTCAGGAATAATCAATCCGTCATCGAGGTGGGCCCGTGTTAGACAGGAGGGCCAGGCCTGCGAGAGGGGAGACTCCCGCAGGCCAAGGAGGTCGCGCCTAGAGTACATGATAAAAGCCCACGAGGCAGTCCAAGTCCAGGAAGGCAAAAAACACAAGTCCGAAAAGCAGATAAAGTGGCTAAGTGCAAGGATATATTTCAGGATGGGGGGTAAAGTCAGAATCCAGAGTCTTATGGATGGGGAGATCGAATCCAGTCCCATTACAGGCCCCATCCATCTGTCCTTCCGACCAAAAGGGGCTTAGTTCGTATTTAGTGCCGCATGGCTAATTAGTCCATCATGCGGCCTGATGTAAGATACTGCCCTCTAATGGCCCAGATATTATCAGCCAACCTCCTCCAATCCCGTGCACTCACTCCAAGATGTTACAGATGTTAAAAGCTCTTCCCGGGTCGTCCTCGGCCAGGTCCACCATTCCACAAAGCGGCTGCAGATGTTCCACGCCAGACTGCTCAACCAGCATACACGTTCAAATTTTCTCCTTCTCCTTCTTCCATTTCCACCATCTCCAACTCCTTCCCATCTCCATCTCATCACCATCTCCGTCCATCTCTCTCGATCTCCGTCCATCGCTCCTTCCATCTCTCTCATTCTCTCTCCTTCTTTCTCTCTCTCCTCCTCTCTCCTCCTCTTCTTCTCTCTCCTTCTCCATTTCTTTCTTTCTTTCTCCTTCGCCTTCTCCTTCCTTCTCCATCTCCTTCCTCCAACTCCTCCAACAACACTTCCTTCCAAACCTCCACACCTTCTCTCACCAGCCTTCTCTTCCAGCCTCCCTTATGAGCAGTCCTCGCCAACACAAGCCGATCGGGATTGGGGATATTTCGGGCACAGGCCAGGGTAGGACCGCACGACCTGCCACTGGTCGTGCGGCCCGATGGTAGCTCTCCTGGCCCGGCCCCATCTCGCAGCCGGCCGATCTTCCGCGTCCCAGCTTTGCGGCCTACCTCTCTTCCTTCCGGCCGCGCCGGGACGCTCTAGGCTGCAAACAGGCCGAGTCGCCTCTCCCGTCTTCTCTGCTCTCCGTCGTCGCCCGCACGGCTCGCCCTTCAGCTTCGGGCGGCTCGGCGCGACGACGGGCAGTTCGGCTCGTCGGGCCAGCCCTCAATGATGGTAAGTAGGGGCTGGCGACATCTTCCTGGGGGTGAAACTACCCCCCGGGCTTCTCCCAGCCTCAAAACGCGACCGCCATGTCGCGCATGCGCTGATATTATGCTGACTCACTATATGTTTTTATTTCCTTTCTGGTGCCTTCAACTCGGTCTTGACTCTGGACAACTGCCTAGTATTATTGTGGCCCACTGGTGTCAGCAGAGTTGGACAGTGAGGAGGTTGGGTAGGAACATGGGCTAGTCCTGGGGGTTGAGGAAAGCTCAGATGAGGGCTCTACATCGGAGGCAGAGAGGGAGTTAGATAGCAATGAGGCAGAGGAACAGCTGGAGCCTGTTCCCAGTGTGCACAGGCGCAGAGCTGCCAGAAGACAAGAACAACTAAGAAAGCAGGGTTGACTTAAGAGTAAGGCCACATCTTGGAGGTGATTGGGTCCTCTCATAGGAAATAAAAGAGGAGCGAACGAGGAGGGGACTTTTGCAGGAAACAATTCGTTCATTTGGTCTGGAAAGTTCTGTTTGTGATTATAAGAGACTCTGTGCCAAGTTTTGTTTTGCCCTGTGTTTGGAAACCAATTACCTGGCAGCGCTCTAAACAAGATAAGGTGCATGTGGATAAATATTCCTCTGAAAGACTGTTTGCTAAAGCGTTGCTGACTGTGAACAGAAGGAATTCACAGTCGTATAAATAAAAGAGGTTTTGCAGGGACCAAGACTTTGCTTCCTGCTTTCTAAGCAAGTCTATTGTCACCGCAATTTTTTTTGGCAAGATTTTTGGAAGTGTCTATGGAGATTCTCATTCATCTCTTTCATCATGGCTGTGGCCAAAAAGCTTTTTCAAAAGGCAACTGGGCTTTGTTTTTTTTTTCCTTGAAGAAGCTTCTTGGATGGGAAACGAAACATCTTCAAGGAAAAAAATAAAGTCCAGTTGTCTTTTGAAAAAGCACTTTTGGGATTTCTGGAAGTGGCTTGCCATTGCTTCCTTCGTAGTGAGTGACTGGCCCAAGGTCAACCAGTTGGATTTAAGGTGGGACTATAACTCACCATTACCTAGTTTCTAGTCTGATGCCTTAATTATTTTACCAAACTGGCTGCCTTCTATCAGAGAGGTCCTTGATGCTCTCTGAACTTGATGGTCTTTTTTGCAGACATTTGATAACCAATCCAATTAACATTATCAATGTTGTTACCTAGTTTGGTAATGAAATGTCTACAAGAAAACCGCCAACCTCAGAAAGCACCAATGACCTCTCATTTCAATCCTGAGCTACAAATATTTTCTTCCATCGATCTCTTCTAGCTCTTACATGATCTGAAAAATCATTAAAACCAAGCCAATTCAAGCAATTTCTATTTTGTATAAAATATGTCTCCCAATATTGGGTAATACATTCCAAACTGACTGGAAATAATCTTAATTTGACTTGACTAGGTTACCTCATAGAATAGAGTAGAGTAGAGTAGAGTAGAGTAGAGTAGAGTAGAGTAGAGTAGAGTAGAATAGAATAGAATAGAATAGAATAGAATAGAATAGAATTCTTTATTGGCTAAGTGTGATTAGACACATAAGGAATTTGTTTCCAGTATATAAGCTCTCACTATACATACAACAATAGTGATAGAACTATTGTACTATAACAAGATTAAGATTTAGCTAAAAATGAAAAGAAAAAAAACCTAGCACTCTCTAAAATTGTAAAATGATAAGCTCATCATTAAAATCCAAAGTTTTAGGAAGTCATTTTGGTTATTTATTGTATCATTATCAGTCTTCTTCAAGATGATACCTTCTAGAATCTGGCATGATAGGAGCTTCAAACCTCCCATACAGAAGATACCAGCTTCAGAAATATTGATCTGATCTATTTATATAAAGTCAAATTGCTGAGGCTTTGTCATACTATAATGTAAGCAAGGCACAACACTCAAAGTTCAATTTTAAAGAAGACTGCAGCTTTGCAGAGAGAATTAGAATCAATACTAAATGGCTAGCATTGATTTTTATATGATACAGTAAAAGTTAGGTGCTTTGCATGTAGTATGGCAATTCCTTTCAGGTTTTGGCAAGCCACTGTCATATTTTTGGGGAGAATCCAACACAAATCTCTAAAAATTACACCATTAAAAATTAGAAAGGTAGTTTTCAGTTGCATCATTCTTCTTTTCTTTTTTAAGCAAAGACTAAAAGGGTACATTTCTATTCTTCTACACTTGACACAATTATTTTGCTTTTAAAAAATCTTAGATCTTCCCCATCTACAAAGCATTGGAAATATCAGTCCTCCCTCCATTGATGATACCACAACGAGGCTTACTTTCAAATTTGGAGGCACAAGAAATATTGCAAACAGTAATAATTGAGACTTACTCAAAAACATTGCCTTCTCTTTGCATAAAACATACAGTAGCATAATCGGGTTGGAAGGAACCTTGAAGGCTTTCTAGTCCAATCTTCTGCCCTATCTATAGAGATTCTTCGCTGGAAAAAGTCCCAAGGGTGCTTTTTCAAAGGACAACTGGACTTTTCTTTGTTTTTTGCCTGAAGACATTTCACTTTTCATCCAAAAAGCTTCTTCGGTTCTGACTGAATGGTAATGAGTGGAAGGATTTATATTCCATGCAGCCATCTGGTCATTAGCACTCTTTCTAAAAGCACTTGAGACCACTTGGAGGTTCCTCTGTGCCCCCAGGGTCACCTGAGTAGTGCAAATGGGTATGTAGCCTTCTTGGAAGTGCTAAAAGGACTGTGTTGTAAATAATACAATACAATAGCAGAGTTGGAAGGGACCTTGGAGGTCTTCTAGTCCAACCCCCTGCCTAGGCAGGAAACCCTATACCGTTTCAGACAAATGGCTATCCAACATCTTCTTAAAGACTTCCAGTGTTGGGGCATTCACAACTTCTGGAGGCAAGCTGTTCCACTGACTAATTGTTCTAACTGTCAGGAAATTTCTCCTCAGTTCTAAGTTGCTTCTCTCCTTGATTAGTTTCCACCCATTGCTTCTTGTTCTATCCTCAGGTGCCTTGGTGAATAGCTTGACTCCCTCTTCTTTGTGGCAGCCCCTGAGATATTGGAACACTGCTGTCATGTCTCCCCTAATCCTTCTTTTCATTAAACTAGACATACCCAGTTCATGCAACCGTTCCTCATATGTTTTAGCTTCCAGTTCCCTAATCACCTTTGTTGCTCTTCTCTGCACTCTTTCCAGAGTCTCCACAAATAGGAGATAGGTAATGCCGTATTCCTTCCCCTCTGTTGAGAGAGGGCAGGTGTGGGATTCAGCCGGTTCAGACTGATTTGGGCGAACCGGTAGTTCCGGTGAGCAGTTAGCCCCACCCATCCGCCCCTGCTCTTTCCTGTCCTATGTTTCCCTGTATTTTAGCTCAGCTGATTTGTGCAGCACAGCGGATTATCAGGTGTCAGCTGTTTTACGTGCGTAGGTCGGTGGGTAGGTCATTCCAGAGGGCAGGAGCCGCCACAGAGAAGGCTCTCCCCCTGGGGGTCGCCAGCCGACATTGCCTGGCCAATGGCACCCTGAGGAGGCACCCTGTGGGAGCGCACTGAATGCTGCCTGTGTACACAAAGCACTATTAGGTGTGCACATGTGCAAAGCACGCATGCGCGTGCTCACTGTTAAACCGGTTGCATCCCACCACTAAGAGAGGGCGGTATAATCCTAATGTAGATAGCCTCTTTGACCCCCTCTTTCAAACCAGCAGTCCTCTCTGTCAAGTGTGAACTTTGTTCTTTTTTTTTTTTTAAAGTGACCTTTGTCTTTGAAATGCAGATGGATGGCTGAAACTTGTCCTGATAGGTTTGTTGTCCTGTGGTGTGCCACGCATTCGTGAAGTGGTTGTTTTATTTCTCCAATGGACACAGAGATGGTATTTAGTCGGTTCGGAGCGGTTCACCTGAACTGGTAGTGGAAATCACAGGTGGGCCCTCTGCACCCCCACTCTGGCTCTATACCAGCCTATGTAGCAGTGGTGGGTTTCTGCAGGCTCACACCTACTCGCAAGAGCCGGTTGGTGAAATTTAGAGAACCGGTGAGAGGGGGTTCCACCGGCGTACCTGGAAGTAAATCTGGCCCGCCGCTGCCAGTGACCCAACGGGAAGGAAAGGAAAGGAAGGAAAGAAAGAAAGAAAGGAAAGAAAGAAATGAAAGAAAGGAAAGAAAGGAAAGAAAGGAAAGAAAGGAAAGAATTTATCATCACAATTGAGTCCAAAATTTTGGTTGCTAAGCAAGGGCGTTGTTAAATGAGTTTCACCACATTTTACAAGTTGGCCACTCCCACCCTGTCACATGACTGCCAAGCCACGCCCACAAAATAGGCCACACCTACAGAGTAGGTTCTAAAAAATTTGAAACCCACCACTGCTATGTAGGCACATTTTCAACCGTGTGCATGTGTGCAAGCCATGTATGCTCACATTTGCAAACCGGTTGGGAAAGTTAGTGAATGGACAGATCTGCACATGTCTTATTGCATTGTACTGCATATATCACATGGTTGAGTTTCTATCTGGGTGTTTTATCCTTTGGTGGTGGGCGGGGTGGATGGTGGAGACAAGCTTCCGTCTTCAACTATTTTTGGGTTTAATGTTAATGCATTTATGTTATGTTAGTTGAAATTCCTCCTGAGCTTTTCAGATATTCCTGCAACATATGGAATGACCACATTACTTCATTTGTTGTTCTATTCTTTGTCTTTTTTGTGGGGGTGGGCAGGATTTGGTGGAGATCCTAGTTGGGATAGCCACAAGTTCTGAGGGCTTCCTTGACATGTTTAATTCTTTTTCTTTTCCATCTTTCCTGGTTGTCATACCATATTTTTCAGAGTGTAAGACGCATCTTCCTCCCCCCCCCCTTAAAAGAGCATGGAAATGTCGGTGCATCTTATACACTGAATACAGCCATTTTTGGACTCCCAAAGCCCTGCCCCTGCATCCAATTTTTGCGAACAAAATACAATTTTTCGCAAAAACTGAGGCTTTTTTGCTTCTCCTCCGTCCCCAGCAGCCCTCTGCAGGCTTTAGCAGGGCTGAGGCAAGGCAAAAATGCCCCCATTTTTGTAAAAAACGGGTGAACAATGGGCTGTTTTTCAGAAAAATGGAGACTTTTTTGCCTTCACTCAGCCCTTAGCAGCACTCTGCAGGCTTCAGCAGGACTGAAGCAAGGCAGAAACGGGGGTGTTCTTGCCTTGCCCCAGCCCTGCTGAAGCCTGCAGAGTGCCGTTGAAGGCTGAGGGAAGGCAAAAACTTTTTTTTCTTACTTACCTCTTCAAAATTTTGGTGCATCTTATACACTGGTGCGCCTTGTAGTCTGAAAAATACAGTACTTTCAGCCTCGTGGTATAGGATTCTGGTCACTGCTAATTTGCTAGTTCTCATTTGGAAATCTATTAAAGATTTAGGTACTTTAGCCCCTGATTAAAGCAAATGTCTACAACTTAATTTGTGGTTCCAATTATTGAAACAATAATAATTTGGCCACATATTCCAAAGTAATCTCTTTTTCCAATAGTCTAAAAATTCTAAATAGATTCACTCCTTTACAAAGGCCACTATGCTGTCATTTAGGGACTGTAATCACTTATTTTGTGCATTTATTTAATACCCTTGCATACTATTTTACTTTTCTTTTTTCAAACGTCCTCAAATTAATCATAACACACAAGTTGATTTTTTTTAGAAAGGAGAGATTTGTTGCTCACAAAAGTAAGGTTTTCCCAACTTTTGGAATTTTGCTGTCTACCCACAAATTGTGTTTCATATTTTGGCTTGATTTGGCTTTTCAATACCTGAAGGGATTATTAGTAAAAGGTAAATAACACAAAGGAATTCACAGAATCAGCCTTTTCCAAGCATTTCTTTGAGGAATATAGATATGAATTAGTCAGAGAAAGTAAGCAGTGAGATAGGCAGTAAATACAGCATATAAAAAGAAAAAAGGAGAAGAGGAGGAAGAGAGGGAGGGAGGGAGGGAGGGAGGGAGGGAGGGAGGAAGGAAGGACAGCTCATATTAAATAAGGCCCAAACCCCAATCCATCCATTCCCATCTGCTGCCCATCTATTCACTATGGAAAATTATATTTTATAGCAAGTGGAATTCAGAAGCATATGTAGAGTGATACATGGCCACATTGACCAATAGCCATGAATCCTTCCACACATTTGTCTAATCTCCTTTTAGGGCTATTCGACTTGATCGACATCAATATATTTCATGGTAGTGAAGCTACTGTTGTCCTCAAAACTGGACT
Source organism: Rhabdophis nuchalis (assembly GCA_039707465.1). Taxonomy (NCBI): domain Eukaryota; kingdom Metazoa; phylum Chordata; class Lepidosauria; order Squamata; family Natricidae; genus Rhabdophis; species Rhabdophis nuchalis. Next base: position 20,373,864 of record CM077645.1, read on the forward strand.
CTTGCTTGGTGTCGAAGCTGATAAGTCACCGGACACAAGGTGTGATATAGAATTGTACTTTTATTTTGGTACCAAGATATAAGGACCCTCGTTTGAAAAGCTAACCAAGGGCCAAGAGTAGAATCTTACAACAGTTTTTATAGTCAAGGGACGGTCGCGTTCAACCCTTTGCCCGTCCCCTAATAATGCATGCATAACAGATAATATTAATAATAATAATTTATTATATTTATAAATCGCCCTCTCTCCCCGAAGGGACTCCAATATTGATTGATTATTTGGATTACAGCCCCCTCCCAAACCCTTATGCTTGTAGCTAAATGTCACGTAACCTGTAAGTGTGCCAGCTATGTGGGTTTGGGGGTTTTTCTTATAAGCAGCTATTCTTGTTCCTAATATCCTGGCTAGTGGTTTTAAGGTGCTAACTTTTGTCTCCCTGTTAATGTGCATCCTCCCTTCCTTCCTATTGCAGGGCAGAATAAAAGAACAAACAGTTTTATCTGAGGCAACTCTCCCGCAACCCCCCGCCCCCCTCTACAGTGAGACACAGGAAAGGAGTGAAGTTCTTAATTGTCAAGGCAAAGAAATGAAGACAAAAGAAAATGTTTTATCAGAATTCATATTCCTCACTCTCACGACCATTCCATCCACACCTGGGCCTTATCACCACATATGATCCCCAAGGCCTAATCTGTGCATATATTCCATCATCTGATCCTTCACTACATACTACAGCACTGTTTCTCAACCTTGTCAACTTAAAGATGTCTGGACTTCAACTCCCAGAAATGCTGGCTGGGGAATTCTGGGAGTTGAAGTCCAGACATCTTCAAGTTGACAAGGTTGAGAAACACTGTACTACAGTATCTGAAAAAAAAAATAATCTTGTCTTAAATCCTATGAAATTTAGTGTCATTCGGTGAACAGCACTCCTGGCTTTGAGTATTTTCTCCCATGCATAATGTGAAACACTTCCATCCCCTTTTTTATTTATTAAATTTATATTATTAAATCTATCTTGCTATAAGCAACTCTGGGTGGCTTATAGCATGATAAATCATCATCTTCTCCTTTTAATGACCCCATAATCCCTTGCAGCGTGGAGTCTGGGCAAATGAGTCTGGGCCCCTGGGAGGGGAGGGGTGGAGTGGGAAGGGCGTGGCCAGCCAGGTGTAGCATTAGGGGGCTCGCTGAACTGGGCAGAATCCTAGCTAGAGGATCGCCTCAACCCGCGCGAACCCCCAGCAGCCCACCCCTGAGCAGAACATGTTGAGAGAAATAAGGACACATGGCTTGAAGGGCATTTCAAATTCAATGAGGTGAATAAATTCTTACTGCCTACCAGTTCTTGCCAAATTTCAGTGTCACCTTGATTGTGGCATAATAAAAAAATAGGGTGGGGGGGCTCGCTTGTAGATGTTTTGTTCTTAATATAAGATAATTATTAAATTCTTCAGAGCAAAAAAAAACCCTTGTTTAGTATGCATTTTGCGTAGCTGTTTTAAGATTCCCCCTACTCTACCATCCCAAGTCCTGGCAACTGACGTGTATCTAATCCTTCTTGCTGGAATACACAAAGGTGAATTAATTTTCAAAAGAGATTTCTTATCAAAAAGCACTCTCAGACATTTAATGAATCAACAAGAGATTTCTCAACCCGAATCTAAAATGCCAGGGCCTTTGACCTCTCTTGGGGTGCTTTGCTTGGTAGACACCCTGGACAAGTTCCCACACTTTTCTTGGCAACTGTTCTTCAATATCTTTGCAAAAACCCAAAGCAAAACTTTGATCCCAAGTTAGCCAAGTATGTAACTAGTTGCTACATGTTACAAGTAAGGGTTGCATTGCTATGCCTAGAATAATATTCTTAATCTCAAGTGTGATCGAAGATAACGCCAGCCAAGCTAATTGCTTCGTGTTTCCCAATGGACTGATTCTGGGATAATTAATTCAGCTGAAATGCCTTTCCTTCAGAACTACCTTTCTCAGCACAATTTTGTGCTGGGTTTCAAACTCAGAAAAGCCTGTGAGATTCTCTGGAGTGCACTGACACTTAAAAGAACAATGCAGGTTGAACGGAGTCATGCTGAACATCAAGATAAGTTCATTTGGAGCGTAATTGCATTAGCCAACTGGACAGACACTTTCACCCAAAAGATACCATTGGGTCTGTGTTGTTTAATATTCCCAATATTGGCTGGTAGCTGGTCTCCAGGATTTTGTAATACATTAAATAAACAAAATAGAGGGTCATTTTGGTTAAGGCATCAGGCTGGAAACCAGGAGAATATAAATTCTATTCCTGAACTGAGCAAAAAGCTAGCTGTCTGACCTTGAGCCAGTCACTCTCTCTCAACCCTAAGAAGGAGGCAATAACAAATCGCTTCTGAAAAATCTTGCCAAGGAAACTGAAGAGACTTGTCCAGACAATCTCCAAGAATAAGACATGATTAGTTTACTTTACTTTATGGTCATTGCACCTCTATTAGAATATTCATAACTGGGAGAGATATGGTAACAAGGTCAGCCAATGAATAGCATAGCAACTAAGTCAGCCAATAGGAGCTTAAACAGATCTGAGTCTGTACTCAGAATTGAAACTGAAACTAGTCTGGTATTATTCTGCTCTGAACTCGGAGATGAAACTGTTCTCTAGTAGATGAATCTACTATTAGTATTGTACATTTATTCAGATTTATTCATATGTTATTATGTATATAAAGAAGTTAATGAATCCAGATTAATCAGTTATCTGTGTGCTTTCTGTATTTGATTTTTCTGCAACAAAGTCTGACAACGTCATACAATGAAATTAAATCACTGAAAGAAGGAGGGCCCAGCTGCAGGATCCACATGCACAGCCATCTTGAATATTGAATGGAATTGAATGAAAAAAGGATTGTATTCTATTAAATAATTTATTATGAACTAGAAATGGGACATTGTGTTTTTTATTTATTTATTAGATTTATTTTGATCAAACAAAACAAAACTACTGTGACAGATAGTTTGATGTGGTGGTTAATCAAGATATTAATTTGTATGTTTGTTTGTATGTATATATTTATATATATGTATATGTATGTGTGTGTGTATGTATATGTATATATGTACAAATATATATATATATATATATATATATATATATATATATATATAATTATTCCACAACACTCTGTTAGGGCCCCAATTAAGGGAGGAGACATTCTGTTTCCTTTTCTGCGTTTCGGCTCATCACCAGAGACCATCTAGACCAGTGTTTGTCAACCTTGGCCACTTGAAGATGTCTGGACTTCAACTCCCAGAATTCCCTAGCCAGCATTCGTTGGCTGGGGAATTCTGGGAGTTGAAGTCCAGACATCTTCAAGTGGCCAAGGTTGACAAACACTGATCTAGACAGAAAGCCAAGTATTCCGTTGTGTGATTTTTTAAATATGTGTGTTAGTTTTTATGAGCTGATCAATAAATAAATCAGAGAGACTAGGATAGATCTATTTCGAGCTTTTTAGCTCTCATCAGCTAGTCATACCCGGTTCGAATCCCTGTAAGTGTATGACTAGCTGATGAGAGCTAAAAAGCTCAAAATAGATCTATCCTAGTCTCTCTGATTTATTTATTGATCAGCTCATAAAAACTAACAAATACACACACACACACACACATGCTAGCCGTTCCCACTCTGGTTAAATGGTCAACCAATCTGTGTGTAGATCTACACCTGCACACACAAACACTACACACAACCACCATATAATCCCCAACCTACCTACCTACTGTATTTCTCCCTCTCTCCCTCTACCTACCTACCTACCTACCTACCTACCTACCTACCTACCTACCTACCTACCTACCTACTGTATTTCTCCCTCTCTCCCTCTACCTACCTACCTATCTACCTACCTACTGCATTTCTCCCTCCCTCTCTCTATCCCTATAGCTGCCTACCTACCTACCTACTGTATTTCTCCTTGAATCTTATGGATAGAGTATTTTATGTCATAAAGGATGTTATGACATAATACAAAATATCATAAAATAATTCCTATGGCCCACTGCTCTCTCTGTATCTATCTACTACCATTTTTTTACAATTTTTTACATTTCCGTTGTGTGTACCTGGCACAGGTGTGACATCTACACAATCTATATATATCATTGGTGCTGTATTTGAAAGGAACGTTGTATGAAAATTTGGAAGCGATTGGTGCAGTACCTTCGGAGATTAGCGGTTTTGAACAAACTCTTGTTACATTTTTATTTGTATAGATAATACTAAATAATAATACAGTGTATTGAATATTACAATATAATTAATTCTTGTTATTGACTTTCACTGGGACCTTGGTGAACGACAGGCACCAATCCTGGTTTTCTGGGATCTCTTGATGACTTTTGAGACCATCAATTATGAAATTTCCTTGGCTCAATTATTTTCACCCTGCTGTCTAACTTCCAAGTGTTAAACAGGTCATCTGTCAGTTTTGGATGAAAAAGTATCACTAGGTTGATGATACTCTTGCCTTTGGCATAGAAGTCTTAATCTGATATCTGGAAATTACTGAAAACAAAACTGAGTATCAGAAGACAGTTGTGGTTTATGCAGAATGGACCTCTGCTCTGGTGATCATTCTGAATAGGGTGGAACTCCCCCAATAATAGATCAAGGACTTAATGGGTGCTCATATTCACAGTCTTTATTAGATACACAGGTAGAGGCCAAGTCCAGGTTTGTCTAATGTGCCAGCTGGAGGTCCCAGCTGGATCACAACTAGCAGTGATCACAAATTGGCTTGATTGCCACAATGCACTCTACATAGGGCTGCCTTTGAAATTGCAGCTGTTTTTAATAACTCATGAAACAGAACTGCCTTATCACACCTGTGATAAGGCCATTGCATTGGATGCTTGTAGGTTTCCAGGTGTAATTCAAAGTGCTAGTCTTCAGCTACATAGACAGCAGGTACTCCTTGACATATGACCACAACTGAGCCCAAAATTTCCATTGTAGGAGAATATAAATTCTACTTCTGAGCTGGGCACAAAGCCAGCTGTGTGACCTTGAGCCAGTCACTCTCTCTCAGCCCTAAGAAGGAGGCAATGACAAACCATTCCAAGGCAGTGGTTATGTGAGTTTTGTCCCATTTTGCAACTCTTTTGGCCAAAATTGCTAAGCAAATCATCGCAACTAATTGCACGGACATTAAGTAAATCCAGCTTCCCCCATTGGGGGAATCAGAAGCTGGTTGGGAATATTTCAAATGGTGATCACATGACCCCAGGACTCTGCAGCTGTCATATATATTTGCCAGGTGCCTATTGACCAGATTTTGACCTTGGGGATGCTTGGACGGTCATAAGTATGAAAAATGGTCATAAGTCTTTTTTTTTCAATGCAGCTGTAAGTTTGAACAGTCGCTAAACAAGTGGTTGCAAACCAACCTTGTAACCTCCACTTAAGACAGTTTGTTTAGTGACCCTTCAAAATTACAATGGCACTGAAAAAAGTGACTTATGACAATTTTTCCAGAGTTACGACCTTTCCAGCATCCCCACGATCATGTGATCAGAATGCTTGGCAACTGGTTCATATTTATGATGGTTGCAGTGTCCTGGGGTCATGTGATCACTTCTGGCAAACTTCCAACAAGCAAAGTCAATAGGGTAGCCAGATTCTCTTAATGGCAGGCATAGTAACTTATCCAATATGTCAGGGGTTGCCACAAAGAAGAGGGAGTCAAACTATTCTCCAAAGCACCTGAGGGCAGGACCAGAAGAAATGGGTGGAAACCAATCAAGGAGAGAAGCAACTTAGAACTAAGGAGAAATTTCCTGACAGTTGGAACAATTAATCAGTGGAACAGCCTGCCTCCAGAAGTTGTGAATGCCCCAACACTGGAAGTCTTTAAGAAGATGTTGGATAACCATTTGTCTAAAGTGGTGGAGGGTTTCCTGCAGTGGTGGGTTTCTGCAGGCTCGCACCTACTTGCGAGAGCCGGTTGGTGAAATTTAGAGAACCGGTGAGAGGTGGTTCCACCGGTGTACCTGGAAGTAAATCTGGCCCACCGCTGCCAGTGACCCAACGGGAAGGAAAGGAAAGGAAAGGAAAGGAAGGAAGAAAGGAAAGAAAGAAAGAGAAAGGAAGGAAGGAAGAAAGAAAGAAAGAAAGAAAGAAAGAAAGAAAGATGGAAGGAAAGAAAGAAAGAAAGAAAGAAAGAAAGAAAGAAAGAAAGAAAGAAAGAAAGAAAGAAAGAAAGAAAGAAAGAAAGAATTTATCATCACAATTGAGTCCAAAATTTTGGTTGCTAAGCAAGAGCGTTGTTAAATGAGTTTCACCACATTTTAAAAGGTGGTCACTCCCACCCTGTCACATGACTACCAAGCCACGCCCACAAAATAGGCCACACCTACAGAGTAGGTTCTAAAAAAATTTGAAACCCACCACTGGTTTCCTGCCTAGGCAGGGGTTGGACTAGAAGACCTCCAAGGTCTCTTCCAATTCTGTTAGTCTGTTATTCTGTTAATCGCAGTGATTCACTTAACAACTGCGGCAAGAAAGGTCGTAAAAATGGGCCAAAAACTCACTTAACAAATGTTTCACTTACCAACAGAAATGTTGGGCTCAATGATGGTTGTACGTTTAGCACTAGCTGTATGTATATGTCTTTGCCCCTAAGTATTTATTGGGCTACTTGGTGATGTGGAGATGCCTCTCATTTCATTCTGTTTATATATTCCATCAAGGTTTTTTTTGGTGATCCATAGATCTCTGAGGGGAAGAGTGTGGTTCCCACCAAAGATATTTTTCAACTACAGCTCCAGCTTATAAAATGGCTTTTTCTGGGAAGCTAGTCTGGCACCCTCATTGTTGGCATTTCAGAAACTGTTAAAAACGGAGCTGCTCTGGAGGGCTTTTAGGGAGCAAGAACTTTTAACCCTTCTGCTTATTTGCACTAAACGGCACTTTTGCATGCTCTTTATTTTTATTCTTCATCCTCTTTGCAAATTGCTTTAGATTTCAATGTTGCCCGTCGCCAGCTGCAAAAACATTCCACCCCAGTTCTCTTCTCCTTTGAAAGAAGTTCAAAAAGAAAAAAAAAAGAAAAAACAAATTCTCTGTCATCAAACTAAAAGGAAGGCTGGTGGAAAAAGATAAATAAGATCCAGAATTTCTCCGCTCAGCTTGGCTGCGTTCATTCCCGCACAGGCAGAGGTTCCTGTGCCTCCTTTGCACTCGTGATAAAAAATATTGAGAAGGCAGTCAAGGCAGGCTGTGAGCTTCCAAGGGATTGTGAAAAAACACACACACACAGAGAGAGAGAGTGAGAGGGAGGGAGGCACATATACTGTACCCAGCCTGATGTCTCATCTGTTTCTTCTTTGAAAAGCAAATTTCCTCTGTTGCATTTAGGGATATAAAATAATTTCTTCCAGATTTTTTTTTAAAGGAGAGAAGGAGTGGGTTTGAAACAGAAGCAGTGGTGGGTTTCTACCGGTTCGGATGAACCGGTAGCTCCAACTATCAGCTGGGAGTGAACCGGTTCACCCTGACCATCAGATGGGCCCACCCGCGCTATTTTCCTGCCTTTATCTTCTCAGCTGATTCGCACGGCGGAGTAGATTATCACATGAATCAGCTGTGTTACTCCTCCAAAGAAACCCAGAAGTGAAGATTTCTTCAACCTGCGCATGCAAATTGCGCAATCACCAGGGGTGAGTTGCCGCCGGCATTACTGCCACATTTGCACTTTAAAAAGTCTGCGCATGCGCACATTAGAAAAGGGAGTAAAAATAAATTTTTGCTATGAAGATTGTTTTGCGCATGCGCAGAACAGAAAATCAGGATAGCGCCACTGCCGATAGAACCAGTTCGGAGGCGTGGCAGGCCAAGTTACTACCTACTCGGCCGAACCGGTCCGAACCGGAAGGAACCCATCTCTGGCGATCACCGAACCGGTTGTTAAACTGGGAGGATTCCACCACTGAACTAAAGAAAGCACTCTGGAAAAGTTAGTTCTCAACTTATTACCATAACTGATACCAGAACTTGCTTCACTAAGCAATATTGTTGTTAAGGGAGTGGTGCCCAATTTTACACCCAATTGTTAAGTGAATTATGTGGTGATGAATTGAATCTGGCTTCCCCTACTGATTTTGCTTGTCCGAGGCTAGCGGGGAAGGTCACAAATGGTGAACAGGTGATGCTGCAACTCTCATAAATATATACTGTTCTCAAGCAGTGGAACCACAACCATGTAACTCTGAGGATGCTGTGAGAGTTGTATACGTGAGGACTGGTTTTAAAATTGCTTCCCCCCACCCCAGCACTGTCGCAACTTCAGTCGTTAAATGAACGGTTATAAATCAAGGCCTACCTATACTAGGCAAAAATTGGGCTAGCATTCATCCTTTCCCAAGTCTCTTCATCAAATCCTCAGAGTGACCGGAGGGGTTTTTTAAATTTTATTTTACTTTAAAAAAACAACAACAATGAACATGTTTTGGCTGAGGGATCTCTTCTATTTGAATTTTTTTTTAAACCTGCAGCCTGGACTAATTATATGAAGCCTTCCTCTTTTCCCTCCTGTGTTTCTGAGAAAAATCACATCGCATATTGCAGGGATGTCCAAACTTGGGAACTTTAAGACTTGTGGACTTCAACTCCCAGAATTCCCCAGCCATCATAGCTGGCTGGGGAATTCTGGGAGTTGAAGTCCACAAGTCTTAAAGTTCCCAAGTTTGGACATCCCTGGCATATTGCATGCTGGGCTTTTAAAATAAACCAGAAAAGATGGGTTTTGCTTTGTATAGCGAACTAGGCAGGCAGGAACTGAGGTGAGGCAGGTTGGGCAGTAAAATACCACCTTTATTTCTAACCATGAACAAGGCAAAGCGCAAAGCAACTCCCGAACCAGCAACAAGAACATTTGCCATCTGACAGCTCTTTATACAGGAGCTGTCAGATGGGTGGACCAATAGGAAGGGTTGCATTCTCCTTCCGGCTGGCTGCTTGCATCTCAACCAATCAGGAGCATCCGGCAGCCAGCAATGTCTTCAGGTATCGTCGTAGCCCTGAGGATTTAACACCTTTGCATTCTTTTTGTTGGGAGGAGGAAGAAGAGGGGCAACATAATGTCTGTGGAGATTCTCAGTCATTCAGGTCAGGGTTGTCCCAAAGGTGCTTTTTTTCAACTGGACAACTGGACTTTCTCATTTTTTTCTTGGAAGACATTTTCGCTTCTCATCCAAGAAGCTTAAGCAGAGCTGAAGAAGCTTCTTGGATGAGAAGTGAAACATCTCAAAGAAAACCCCCGAAAGTCCAGTTGTCTCTTGAAAAAAGCACCTCTGGGACAAGGACAACATAATGAATATCTTTTTCAAATCACCGTATTTTTTGGAGTATAAGACGCACGGGAGTATAAGAAGCACCAAAATTTTGAAGAGGCAAATAAAAAAAAAGTTTTTGCACTCTGCAGACCTCCCAAAAATGGCTCATTTTATGTGGAAACTGACCTGTTTTTTGTCAAAAAAAAAAAAAAAGGGGGGGCATGCATAGCCTTTAGGAGGCTTATAGAGTGCTTCTGGGAACTGGGGGGCAAAAATGAGCAAAAAAAAGCACATTTTTTGCTCATTTCCACACACACACCACTCCAGTCCTCAGGAGCACTCTGGAAGCCTCCTAAAGGCTATGCACGGCCATTTTTGCAAAGGGGACGGGTTTTTGGGAGGCCAAAAATGCTGTATTCAGTGCAAAGGACACACCCAGATTTTCACCCTCTTTTTTGAGGAAAAAAGGTGTGTCTTATACTCCAAAAACTACCCTAGTAATGCAGAAATCCTAACAGGAAAAATAATGTCATGGAAAACAGAATCGAATGAGTTAAACTTTTAAAGATTCACATATCTCTAGTCCTATCTTAGTTTCCTTACTGCTTTCCCTATGTATTTATTTGGGAAAAAGAATTAATTCTCACCTCAGTTTCTTTGAGGAGGCCCTTAGACCAGGGGTTTGCAAAGTTGGCTCTTTTAAGACTGGTGGACTTCAACTCCCAGAATTCCCCAGCCAGCCTGGCTGGGGAATTCTGGGAGTTGAAGTCCACCAGTCTTAAAAGAGCCAACTTTGCAGACCCCTGGGACTATCAATCCAACATGATGAAGTGGGATGTTAAAAAAAAAATCTGCAAAAGGCCATGTAAAAAATGAGAGTTGATTGTTTTAATCTGAAGACTGATCAACTTTTAAACTCACAATCTTACTGTATTTGGACATAACAAGCCATCTGCTATATTTTACTCTGCTGAAGATCATGGTATTTACATGTTGATTGAGCACCTATGTAGAGATAGGAATCGGTACAGGTAGTCCTTGACTTACAATGATAATTTAGGCCAGAATTACTGTCATACGTCTTGGTGGTTGTTAAGCAGCATGCCCAATTTTATGACCATTTTTGCAGCAGTTGTTAAGCGAGCCCACTATACCCAATGGACATTTTTTGCTGGAAACTGGAACCGTTTCCAGCAAAAAGAAAAAAATCACAAATCACAATCACAAATGGCAGCAAATGCAGGCTGGTTGCCAAGCACCTAAAATATGATCACGTGATTATGGGGAAGAGATGGCCATTGGAACATTGAAGCCGGATTTTAAATAGCTCGGAAGAGGTCTGTTGGAACTTCAAAAGGTTACTTCAGCTCAAAGAGTACAGTCACCATGTGCTTTACTGTTCAACTATACCACTGTAACAGGAATCAGGAAACTCTACTTAGAACAAAAGAGCATAGAGTATATATACCATCGTTCCATACTTATAAATCCTGCCATCTACTGCCTAAATACTATTGAAATTGTTGCATAAAAATGCATTCCAATGATGAATTCCAACACCTGTATACATGTGACACTGGGGGCATAGGATGAAAAATTATATTCACTGGCTTCTAGGTTTCCCACTCTACTCCAAGCTGCTAGGTAACACCAATAGCATGTAGCATGCAGCCTTCCAAATGTTAATGCATTTGGCTATGCTGGTTAAGGTCTTGAAAATCAGCGACAGCTATAAATCTATGCATAGTGGATTTACACTTAGTTAAACCATGCAGTTCAGTATATTGGAGAGGGAATGTAAAATTAACTGAATTTCATTCAGTTTTGGTGGGTTTGTTCCAGGATTAATTGGACACAGATAATTAGGTAATTAATTAAATACATCAGAGTGCATGAGAATTCTAGTGACCCTGAAATGTGTCTTCTAAATAACCTGAATGATAAAACAGAAAGTGATATTACTGAAGCTGTCATAAATCTATTATGCAGAAGCAAAATCTATAGGGCTGGAAGGGATCTTGGAGATCTTCTAGTCCAACCCTCTGCCCAAGGCAGGAGTTCTTATTCCATTCTGGATAATAGCTGTCCAGTCTTTACTTAAAAACATAAAGCAACAGCACACCCACAAATCCAGGAGGCAAGTTGGTCTATTGATTAATTGCTCTGTCAGGAAATTTATCTTTAAATAGAGTAGAGTAGAGTGGAGTGGAGTGGAGTGGAATGGAATGGAATGGAATGGAATGGAATGGAATAGAATAGAATAGAATAGAATAGAATAGAATACTTTAATGACCAAGTGTGAGTGGACACACAAGGAATTTGTCTTTGGTGCATATACAGTGTATATAAAAAGAAAAGATACATTCATCAACATGAAGAAAACAATCAATATAAATTATAAGGATACAAGCAACAAAGTTACACTCATACAGTCATAAGTGGGAGGAGATGGGTGATAGGAATGTTGAGAAGATTAATAGTAATGCAGACTGAGTGAATAGTATGACATTGGTGAAGGAATTATTTGTTTAGCAGAGTGATGGCGTTCGGGGAAAAACTGTTCTTGTGTCTAGTTGTTCTGGTGTGCAGTGCCCTTTAGCGTCGTTTTGAGGGCAGGAGTTGAAACAGTTTATGTCCAGGATGTGAGGGGTCTGCAGATATTTTCACAGCCCTCTTTTTGACTCAAGCAGTATACAGGTCCTCAATGGAAGGAAGGTTGGTAGTCATTGTTTTTTCTGCAGTTCTAATTATCTTCTGAAGTCTGTGTCTGTCTTGTTCCAATGTTAGTTACAACTTTAGTTTAGTTGTATCCCCCTCTGATGAGCTTCCGTCCATTGCTTCTTGTTCCCCCTTCAAGGTGCTTTGGAGAATAAATCAATCCTCTCTTGCCTGTGGCAGTCCTTCAAGTATTGGAAGGTGGCTCTCATGTCATTTATAAGTCTTCTCTTTGTTAGGCTAAACATACCTACTTCCCTTAGACTTCATCATGTGGTTTAGCCTCCAGACCTTTATCATCTTTGTTGTTCTTCTCTGCACACTTTCTGGGCCTCAACATATTTTTGGTATCATGGTGACCAGAACTGGATATTGTATTCCAAGTGTGGCCTCACTAGGGCTGTTAGAATATAGAATATCAGAGTTGGAAGGGACCTTTGAGGTCTTCTAGTCGAATCTCCTGCTTAAGCAGGACACCCTACATCACTTCAGACAAATGGTTATCCAACATCTTCTTAAAAACTTCCAGTGTTGAAGCATTTACAGCTTCTGGAGGCAAGTTGATTAGTTGTTCAGTCAAGAAATGTCTCCTTAGTTCTAAGTTGTTTTTCTCCTTGAGTAGTTTCCACCCATTACTTCTTGTCCTACCCTGAGGTGCTTTGGAGAATAGCTTGACTCCTTCTTTGTGGCAAGCCCTGAGATATTGGAACACTTGTACGTTACAATATTGTTGTAAGTAATTAAAGAGATAAGGAAAGTTCTACTACAGATAACTGGAAATACAAAATACTGAAGCTCTGTCATAATCGGAAACTTAACTAAGATGGGTGGCTATAGAAACTGAATAAATAAAAATAGATTGAAAGGGGGGGGCTGAAAAAAATTGAAAGGAAGAATAAACATAACAATAGAATGATGGAAGATTAAGCAGTTGGCAGCTTCTATTATAAATGGCAACTTAATCAAGATGATAGCAAATTTGGGAAGAAGCATTCCAAGTCACTTAAAGAGGCTCCACCTTAATAAACACACAAATGTCCAAGGTTTTGTATTTATCCATCACTAGCAGTAAGGTTATTCTTTTAATGGGACCAGCCAATATGGTTAAAAGAGTAAGATGCAGAGAGATGTCCCAAAGGTACTTTTTCCAGTTCTGAAGAAGATCAGACAAAACTTCTCAGATTAGAGGTGAAACGTCTTCAAGAAAAAACAAAGAAAGTCCAATTTCCTCTTGCAAAAGAACTTTGGGGAAAAACCATGACCCAGAATGACTGAGAATCTCTCAGGCAGGAAGTTGCAATTCCACAATATAAAGAGTTAATCCCAAAATGAAGGGCTAAAACAAAGATAGCAGAATTGAAAACTACAATCTCAGTCAGCACGGAAGTTCTATTCTAATAACATCTGGGAATTCATTGTTCCAACATCTGTAAAATAGGCAAAATTTGCACACCCTTTTAAGACAATCTGATCCTATTACTGTTGTAATTGATATGCCTCCCAGCAATTCTGGACAGCTTGCCATTGTTAAAACATTGAAAAACAATGAACAATACAGAAAAAAAATATCACAAAAACAGAACAATATGTGGTTTTTCCTGTTTTTAGCATTGGAAGGAAGAAGAATAAACACGATAAAGATGGTTATCAATAAATAAATGATTATTTGTAAACTGTGATTTATGACCTTATGTGCTTATTCCATAAACAATGGTGGAACAAATGGGTTATCATGACACATAACACTTAGTCAGTGTCAGCAATACCTAGATATTTAGTTCTTAATCATTCCATCTCAGGATGAGAGATCATGCAAATAAAACATAATTATAATAATAAATAATAATAATAATAAATTTTTATTTGTAGCCCGCTCTCTCTCCCCAGAGAGACTCGAGGCGGGGCACAGGAAAATTAAAAAACAATAAACACAAACAGAATACATAATTTAAAATCACAATTAAACAAATCCTGCGCTAAAAACATCTATAAAACTAAAAACTGTCCCTAAAACCCCTTAACACTACAAATAATTAAAATTACCCTAAAACCCCAGGACAGGGAGGCTATCCCAAGCCGGCCAGACGGAAAAAGTAGGTTTTCAATTTGAGACGGAAGGAGCGGAGGTCCGTGGTCGTCCTAATATCAGGGGGAAGGTCGTTCCAGAGGGCCGGGCCCGCCACAGAGAGAGCCCTTCCCCTGGGTGTCGCCCGCTGACACAGTCTAGTGGACGGCACCCGGAGAAGCCCCGCTCTGTGGGAGCGAATCGGCCGTGAGGATGTATGGGGCAGGATCCGATCCTGCAGATAGCTAGGTCCCGAGCCATGGAGCGCTTTAAAGCTGATAATTAACACCTTGAAGCGCACCCGGAAGACGACAGGTAGCCAGTGCAGCTCGCGTAAGAGCGGTGTTACATGGGTGGACCTTGCGGTCCCCATAATTGCTCGCGCGGCTGCATTCTGGACTAGCTGAAGCCTCCGGGTGCACCTCAAGGGCAGCCCCATGTAGAGAGAGTTACAATAGTCCAGTCGGGATGTCACGAGAGCATGAGTGACTGTGCGAAGGGCGTCCCGATCCAATAGGGGGCGCAATTGGCGAACCAGGCGAACCTGGTAAAACGCCCTCCTGGCCACGGCTGTCACTTGATCTTCCATGGACAGCCGGGCATCCAGGAGGACACCCAAATTGCGCGCCCCATCCACAGGGGCAAGATGTTCGCCCCCTATGGCCAGCGATGGAGTGAGCTGGTTGAATCGGGCAGCCGGAAACCACAGCCACTCGGTCTTGGTCGGGTTGAGCTTGAGTCCGTTACTTCCCATCCAGATCCGTACAGCTTCCAGGCACTGGCACATCACCGCTACGGCATCGTTGGGGTGGTTTGGGGTAGAAATGTACAGCTGTGTATCATCAGCGTACAGATGGTACTCTACCCCAAAACCACGGATGATCTCACCCAGCGGCTTCATGTATGTGTTGAACAGGAGGGGCGAGAGGACCGACCCCTGAGGCACCCCACATGCGAGGGGTCTCACGGTCGACCTCTGCCCCCCTGCCAACACAAATTGCGATCGGCCAGAGAGGTAGGAGGAGAACCACCGTAAAACGGTGCCTCCCACCCCCAACCCCCCCAGCCGATGCAATAGGATACCATGGTCGATGGTATCGAAAGCCGCCGAGAGGTCTAATAGGACCAGGATGGAGGAACAACCCCCATCTCTGGCCCTCCAGAGATCATCGACCAACGCGACCAATGCCGTCTCGGTGCTATGCCCGGGCCGAAAGCCGGACTGGCGCGGATCTAGATAATCAACTTCCTCCAGGTGACGGGGAAACTGTTGTGCCACCACACTCTCGACAACCTTCGCCAAAAAGGGAAGGTTGGAGACTGGACGGTAGTTGTTCAAAAGAGCTGGATCCAAAGAGGGCTTCTTAACGAGGGGCCTCACCATCGCTTCTTTTAGGGAAGCAGGCAAGGCACCCTCACTCAAGGATGCGTTGACAACCTCTTGGAGCCAGCCTCGTGTCACCTCCCAGGATGCCAGTACAAGCCAGGAGGGACACGGGTCCAATAAACATGTGGTGGCTCGCAGTCGCCCACGTAACCTGTCCATATCCTCGGAAGTAACGGAGTCAAACTCCTCCCAAACAAGATCTCTCTCGTGGCATCCCACTGGGCCATGAATGGGGGCTAGCTCGTTCTGTATCTGAGCGATTTTCTCCTGCAGAAAAGTCACAAATTCCTCTGCTCTACCCTGTAACGGGGCTTCCCGCACCCTCTGTTGAAGGAGGGAGCGGGTCACCCTAAACAGGGCGGCAGGGCGGTTTTCTGCGGATGCTATGAGAGTAGCACAATGGTGACGTTTGGCCACTCTCAGCGCCACAATGTAAGTCCGTAACTGGGCTCTTACCTGTGTCCGGTCAGATTCAGATCGAGTAGACCTCCATCTTCTCTCTAGGCATCTCTTGCGGCGTTTCATCACCCTCAGCTCCTCGGAAAACCAAGGAGCCAGGGTGTTTCGCCGCCGCAAGAGAGGCCGCAAGGGCGCGACCCAATCCAAGGCTCCCGTGGTCGCAGTATTCCATGCGGCCACGAGGTCCTCCATGGGGGCGCGGGCCAGGGGTACAGGAAGTGGCCCAAGCGCCGTCTGGAACCCATCCGGGTCCATCAGGCGCCTGGGGCGGAACCAGATTGGTGACTCAGGTTCCGCCTCCCCGCGGAGGGGAGCAGCGGTCGGAAAGTCGAGCCGGAGAAGTGAGTGGTCTGTCCATGACAAGGGTGTGATGACTATATCCCCTATACCCAGATCACTCTTCCATTGGCCAGAGACAAAGATGAGATCCGGTGTATGTCCACCCTCATGAGTGGGGCCTTGAATTAGTTGGGTCAGGTCCATGGCCGTCATGGAAGCCATGAACTCCCGAGCTGCCTCGGATGATTCGCCCACCGATGGCAGATTAAAGTCCCCCATGACTAAAAGTCTGGGGGTCTCAACTGCCACCGTAGCGATCACCTCGAGGAGCTCGGGCAGGGCTGCTGCTACATAGCGGGGAGCCAGGTATACAACCAGCAAGCCCAACTGCCTCCCTAGGCCCCACTTCACACAGAGGGACTCACAACCGGTGGTCTGTGGCACAACGGTCTCTCTCGGCTCAAGACCTTCCTTTACAATGACCGCTACCCCACCGCCCCTACCTAGGGCCCGGGGCTGATGAAACGCGCGGTAACCTGGTGGGCACATTTCAACGAGGGGGAGTCCACCCTCGTGGCCCAACCAGGTCTCCGCAATTCCCACCAGGTCCGGCTCCCCCTCTGACACAAGGTCATGAACGAGGGGGGCTTTGTTGACAACGGACCTGGCGTTGCAGAACATCAGCCGCAGGCCCTGGCTCTGTACTCCCTGGCCACCTAGCCTGCGGGGGTTGAGGCACTTGACCGTTTGTAGCCAACGGCTTCGCGCCCCCAACCGGGAGGGTAACACTTGTCTCCCCTCAGACCTGCCTCTCCCCACGACCTTCTGGATGGAAATGCCCTCTGTCGGAACGACTAGAATCTCCCCCCTCCTAACGGAACCCTCCGCTTCCCTCCGTCGCCCGCTGGCCTGGCTCTCTCTTCCCTCCCCCGCCTCTACCTGTCTATACCCTCCCCCCTCCCTGGTACCCCCTAAAATAGACATTAACTTACAAACTAAAAAACCCCTAAGACTATGCTTCTTCCACCTCTCCAGATTAATAAATCCTTCATCAAGGTGGGCCCACGTTAGAGTGGAGGGCCAAACCTGCGAGAGCGGGGACTCTCGCAGTCGTAGCAGATCGGTTCTAGAGTACAAAATGGTGATTATAAAATGTAAAAATGGGTCATGGTTAAAATCAAGCATCGTTGGCACAATAAAATTCATGAATAGATGGAATAAATAGAATTAAATAGATGGAATAAATAGAATTAAAACACATAATGGTGACACTTAAAGAATAGAGGTAAAGTGCACCAGTGCATCGATCGGGGTAAGTTCAGAGTCTTATTACTACAGCTGCTTCAAACCAAGATCTTAAAGGTTATGGGTCGATAGAATCTTACAGGCCTCACAAGGGCCGCGTGAGAGGAGGTTCAACAAGAGTCTTAAAAGGTCTAAAATAATCTTCGGTTGCGTCCAGTGACTTAGTTCTCACAAGTCAGTTCAGATCATAAATAAATCAGGTGCCCTCGGCGCTGGAGGGGAGTCCAATCTCCCGATGGGAATTTCCCCAGCGTCCTTCGGCCACCGCCAGCCCAACCAGGTATCCGGTCCTGGTCGGCGTCCACCGCCGTCTCAGAGGCGCCGGGAGCACCCACCTCTGCTCCGGTGCTCCCACCACCGTCTCCGCCGTCGTCTCCATGTGGCCCGCCATTTGGCGCTCTCACCGCCATTCCGCAACCGTCTGAGGCCAACCAGGCCTCTCCAACCAGCCTGGCATCCAGCGACCCGGCCGGCATCCACCGCTGCCCCGGCATACCGGCCCTCTCCTCGTTGGCGCTCTCACCGCCACTCCACCATCGCCGCCTTCGCCACTGGTCTCCCGGTGCTCTCACCACCGTCCACCATCCTTCTCCTGCAGCTCCCCGGGGGGGGGGGCTCCTTCCAATTTCCCTGAGCTTCCCCAAACTTCTCTGTGCCTCTCTCCCACACGGCCCATCAAACGGAGGCAAGGACGCCGCCCCTCGCTCCGGCACTCTCACTGCCGGAGACATCAGCGCGGTCCTCGCTCCCGTGCAGCTCCCCGGGGGGGGGGCTCTTCCAGCTTCTCCAAGCCCCCCCGACATCCCCGGGCCTTCCCCGGGCCTTCCGGGCCTTCCGGGCCTCCGGCGTGACGCGGCCAGCGCAACGCGGTCCAGCGCAACGCGGTCCAGGGCCCTCCGCCATCGGCGGAAGCCGCGGGCACCGCCCTCGCTCCGGCGCTCCCACCGCCAGAGACGCCGACGCCGACGCCGACTCCAGGGCAGCCTCCGGAGCAACCTCGGGTCTTCAAACTTCACCCAGGATATCAGGGTGAGTCCCCCGATCGATCGGGGGTGAGTCCCCCGATCGATCCCAGCCCTCAGCCAAGCTTTAGGAGGGCTGGGGCACGTAAAAAGTGCCAACGCGCTCCATGGCCCATTCGGAGCTCTAAAACCGAACGGCCATCCTCGCGCAAGCGCCGGAGAAGTTTATAATTATGGCTGATTTCTAAAGATTTAAAATATCATTATATTGTATCATTACAAAATAAATTACCACTATGAACGGACTAGATCAGAGGTGGTATTCAGCAGGTTCTAACCAGTTCTGGAGAACTGGGAGAGGAAATTTTGGGTAGTTTGGAGAACCAGTAAATATAACCTCTGACAGGCCCCGCCCACATCTATTCTCTGCTTCCCAAGTCCCAGCTGATTGGGAGGAAATGGGGATTTTGCAGTAAACTTCCCCTGGAGTAGGGAGAGAAGGGATATTTTACAGTATCCTTCCCCTGCCATCCCCACCAAGCCACGCCCACAGAACTGGTAGTAAAAATATTTGAATCCCACCACAGGGGTGTCCAACTCACAGCCCTTGGGCCAAATGCTTCACGTGGTGGCCACACCCATGCCTGGCTTAGCGAAGGGGGGTGGGAGTCTTAATGGCCATTAAAATGCCCAAGCCAGACTATTCTACATAATAAAGTGCTCTCCCCTTCAGCTCCAGAGTGATGGGATTAAGGCATGATAGTATTAGCCCTTTACCCCACTTACTACTGAGTCCCAGAAGGGAGAAGGGCGGTATAGAAATTTAAATATTAAATTACTACATGGCATCTGGAAACTCAAACTTGGACTCAAAACACAGCCTAGAGAGTTGCCCCTGCATGGCCCCATGGGAGTCTGACAACCAATCAGAATACATTTCTTACACAGGAACAGGAAACAGAGGTGGGGCTGAACAGAGAGTAGAAAGCCGGGAATTTTCAACCTTTCTCTCCCTTCTCTTCTTCACCCAACATCTGGAAGCATATGATCCCCCTTTTCTGTTCAGGACTCAAGTCATGTGGTCTTGTCCACCATTAAACCATCTTTCCAAGCAGCCTCCATGTCTCCATCCTTCCTCCGTCCTTCCTTCCTTCCTTCCCTCCCTCCTCCCTCTCCTTCTTTTTTCCCCTCTCCCTCTCATGTCTCTCAATTCATGGCTGCCTGACTCTATTCTATGACAACTCCGTGCAATTTACAAAAAGACATAAACGAATAGAAGGTATATCTAGAAAAAAGAAGCTTTAAGCACCCAAATAAGCATATACCTCTGGGTGGCCTGTGTCAGCCGTCCTCAGTAAACCAGATAGGGTTAGATGAATTAGGTGGTGGTGGTTGTTAGTTGTCATGTCTGACCCATCGTGACCCCATGGACAACATTCCTCTACGCCTTCCTGTCCTCTACCATCCTCTGGAGTCCATTGAAGCTCACACCTATTGCTTCGGTGATTCCATCCAGCCACCTCATTCTCTGTCGTCCCCTTCTTCTTTTGCCCTCAATCTTTCCCAGCATTAGGCTCTTCTCCAGCGAGTCCTTCCTTCTCCTTAGGTGGCCAAAGTAATTGATTTTCATCTTCAGGATCTGGACTTCTAAAGAGCAGTCAGGGTTGATCTCCTCTAGGACTGACCGGTTGGATGGCCTTGCAGTCCAAAGGACTCGCAGGAGTCTTCTCCAGCACCATAGTTCAAAGGTCTCCATTCTTTGGCACTAAGCCTTTCCTATGATCCAACTTTCACAGCCATACATTGCAACTGGGGAAAACCATAGCCTTGACTATACACCCTTTGAATTAGGTTAGGATAGGTTAATTCTACTTTATTGTAAGGCTACAAACTTTATTGTAAAGCACAAACTCTCCACCTCTGCTTTCAACAGCTTCTTCCATTAGGGCAGAACCCATCCTAAATTTCTTCCTCTGGTTTTTTAAGCCACCGGGGGCTCCTGCTTCTCTTGTATGATTGATTCCTAGGCAGCATCTCTTCCCCTCTTTCCCCAAGGTTATTCACACATTGCATTACAGCTGGTGTGCTGTGCAAGGCTCACCATATTAAAAAAAAACCAAAACAATTTTTGTGCTTCTCTTTCAGAACGTCATGCAAAGCTCTGTTCTGCCTATCTTTAGGCAGCAGCCTTGATTGCGTTTCTAAGCAATGCTGAAGGCAAATGCTGGAGGAATTTTATTGCTCTTGAGTTTGTTCCTGATGTAGATTTTGATATATGCTTTGCTAACTTTACGAGGTGGCTATACTATCATTTGTTATTTTAATCTTGTTTGGGTGAACTGCCTTCAGGCTTTACTGAAACCATGAGACCAGCTACACATTGAAAAATAGAGATGAGACATTCTGATATACCATATTTTTCGGTGTATAAGACGCACCGGAGTATAAGAAGCACCAAGGTTTTGAAGAGACAAAAATTTTTTGAAAACGTTTTTGCACTCTGCAAATCTCCCCAAAATGGCCCTTTTCGTGAAAACAGCCCTGATTTTTTTTAAAGGCATGAATTGCCTTTAGGAGGCTTTTAGAGTGGTACCAGGAGGGGGGCGAAAACAAGAAAAAAACAGCTCACTTTTCATGAAAACGGGCCTGTTTCTTGTCAAAACAAGGCCATGGATAGTCTTTAGGAGGTTTATAGAGTGCTGCTGGGGGTTGGCGGGCAAAAATGAGCCCTCCCCAGCCTCAGGAGCACTCTGAAAGCCTCCTAAAAGCTGTACACGGCCACAGCCGTGGCCAGGAGGGCGTTTTACCAGGTTCGCCTGGTTCGCCAATTGCGCCCCCTATTGGATCGGGACGCCCTTCGCACAGTCACTCATGCTCTCGTGACATCCCGACTGGACTATTGTAACTCTCTCTACATGGGGCTGCCCCTGAGGTGCACCCGGAGGCTTCAGCTAGTCCAGAATGCAGCCGCGCGAGCAATTATGGGGACCGCAAGGTCTACCCATGTAACACCGCTCTTGCGCGAGCTGCACTGGCTGCCTGTCGTCTTCCGGGTGCGCTTCAAGGTGCTAATCATCATCTTTAAAGCGCTCCATGGCTCGGGACCTAGCTATCTGCAGGATCGGATCCTGCCTCATACGTCCTCACGGCCGATTCGCTCCCACAGAGAGGGGCTTCTCCGGGTGCCGTCCACTAGACTGTGTCAGCGGGCGACACCCAGGGGAAGGGCGCTCTCTGTGGCGGGCCCGGCCCTCTGGAACGACCTTCCCCCCGACATTAGGACAACTACGGACCTCCGCTCCTTCCGTCTTAAATTAAAAACTTACTTTTTCCGTCTGGCCGGCCTGGGATAGCCTCCTTGCCTTGGGATTTTATAGAATAGGTTTTAGTTTAATTGGGATTTTAGCACAGGGTTTATTTAATTGGTTTTTAAATTTTGTTGTTATATTTATTGTTGTTGTTTATATATTGCTTTTATGCTACCTGTGCACCGCCCCGAGTCCCCATGGGGAGAGGGGGCGGTCTAGAAATAATAAATTATTATTATTATTATTATTATTATTATTATTATTATTATTATTATTATTATTATTATTTTGGTGAAGGGGTGGGGTTTCGGGAGGCAAAAAATGCTACATTCAATGTATAAGATGCATCCATATTTTCAGCCTCTTTTTTGAGGGAAAAAGGTGCGTCTTATATTCTGAAAAATACGGTATGTATTTTTTTTGCCTTCCTATTCCACACTGGAGACTGTGCTGTCTCAAACTAAAATAACCTCCCAACTTTAGCCTTATGGAGACATTGACCTGCAAATGTGAGAGGTTAAATATTAAAGGGACATGAGCTGGTTTCAAAGCTCTGTTTGTCTCCTCTTAGTGGTGTCTATTTGTTTCATACAAAGGTCACAGCAGAATTCATAAGCATGTCTTATTCAATGTATCTGTGTGTTTTTGGATAATTGGAAGGTCCTCAGATGATGATGATGATGATGATGATATTTATTCAGTTGTGTGTGACTGAATGGCAAGTCTATGGGCCAGGTCTCTCCACACCTTTTGATCTTGCACGACTTCTGTGAGTTGTTCTGTGCTCTGACTTTGATGGTGTCCAGTCACCATTTGGGGACTATCAGGTTCTACAACATAAGGCAATCTGGGTTGAGTCAGGGCAGACCTAAAGCTCTCTGCAAAAATCAGGGTTGCACATCTCACTGTTGGAAGACATGTCCATCTGGGTTCAGTTCCAAGTGGGGAAAAAGACACTGGATTCATGGAAGTTGCTTGGAAAGAAGGTTTATTGATGAACAGGATCCCATGGTTTGAGGTTAGGGTTAGAGCAAAAAAAAAAAAGGTTGGGGGATGCTGAGAGTCCTTGGGTTTTATGCCTTGGGTTTCTCTGGGCTTTTGAATTTGATTGGTTGTCAGACTCCCATGTAGGGACAACTCTCTCAAGCATGGTTGATTCTTGCTGGGTGATGATATAATGGAAGGACTTTGGGATTCCTATTATAGCTTTGCTTGAAGGAGGTTGATCTTCGTTATGTGGAATGGACTGACTCGGGCCTTAATGGCCCATTGGCAAAGGTGAGGGGCTGAGTTTCTGCCTCCCTTTTAGAGGAAATATTCTGCCCTTTCAATAAAAATATTTCATTTTTCTAGGAGAGGAGTGGGTGCTAACTTCCTACATCACCATGCAACTGGTTGTGGGGAAGGAGCTCAAGCGACTTCCATTTCATCTGTTTTCTACCAACCTTGGTCTGGTTCTGGGTAATTGATTTCCACTGGATGGAGGGAACTGCATCAGACTGGGCCAGCTTTGTGTAATCAAGCCCCAAATAGTCAACTAATCAGGAATCAAATAAACCAGGGCAAAAGCGTGAACACAATCCAATTGGCCTTTGAAGAATGGGATGTACAGTATCTTTATTGTTCCAATATCTCCCTCTAGTGGCAAATCTTCACCTGTTTCACAGTAACACATTCTTCATATGCCTCTATCAAAGCATAGGTGCAAAACAAATCGGCACGCATACCTTTCTGTGTGATTTACTTATGCGTCCTGAAATATGCAATAGCCCTGCCAAAAATAGCATGATGCAAACAGATGGACAAGTCAGGAATACATTACTCTTTAAGACCTCATCTTGTTCTTCATCTTGTGTTATTATTTTTATAATTATTATTATTGTGCCCCACCCACCCCAGAAAAACCTCAAATACTAAAATTTCACTTGAGGTTATATGTTAATTGACGAGGTTTAGTGCTTGGAATGGAAAACATTCAACCGTCTGTTGAATTTTCTTTGATCTCACTGATCATTCTAGGCACTGAAGCTTACTTTGAGTGTCAATCCCCTTCATGTTGGGCTGTGGGATACGGTACTGTCTCCCAGTTTTTCCCTTTTAAAACATGAATTTATTCAAATATAATGGAAACAAGGCAAAGAAAGAAGCAGAGCTTTCTTTCAACTCATTTATCAACGATGGCCAGAAGAAGTATCTCTATTTTCTTGTCAATAAGAAAGTGGTATCTTATGTATGTGGGTATTTATGCTCTTCTCATAGAATCATAGAGTCATGGAATCATAGGGCTAGAAGGGAGCTTGGAGATCTTCTATTCCAACTGCCTGCTTAAGGACAGGAATCTGTACTCCATCCCAGACAAATGTGCTGTGGCCCGCCAGCACAGCTGGCAACAGATCCGGACAGTGAGGAGGTTGGGGAGGAACATAGGCCAGTCTTGGGGTCTGGGGAAGGCTGTGGCGAGTGCTCCGCATCAGAGGCAGATATGGGGCCAGGACCATCTTACAGTTATCAGCTGCCTTTGGAGTCAGACATCAGTGGGGCAGAAGAACAGCTGGAGCCTGTTCCCAGTGTGTGCATGCGCAGAGCTGCCAGGAGAAGGGAGCGGCTAAGGAACAAGGGTTGACTCAGGAGTAAAGCCACAGATGGATGGTGAATGCCCCCTTTGTATATAAAATACAAAGGAAAGATAAAACAGTGGGGAGATGGGGAAGGAAAAAGGGAAGAGAAAGAAATGTGGGGGAAAGGACAAAAAAAGCGCAATTTTTTGTAAGCCTTTAAGTGCAGTAGAACAAGATTGCAATATTCTAACCTCAGCGTTTTACTTTTACATACTTAACGTACTGTGCTAGCCAATTATATAACAACAAACTTATCTAATCAGCAACACCCAAAGTCAAAGTTTCATTTTCTTTCCATCTCAAGCACAAAATCCAGAAGCAGTCTGCAAGTAGAAACAAACTAGGATGTATTCTTTTCTTTTCACTTTTAGCCATCTCTGCTACTTCCATGAGTTTTTTCAGCCATTTCTTTCCTGGATTCTCTCCCCATAGTCAATGCTAGCCTGTTCTGACCCCTTCTTTTTAGAAGTTACCCTGCTGATGAATGCTGATGGCTCATTTGATAGACAGGTGGCTAGGCTGAAAGTCCCTGTTCTGACTCAGGATTCCATAACAAGCAAGAAGCAGAGTCTTGGTCCCGGCAAAACCCCTTTTATTTACATGATTATGGAGTCCTTTCATTCACAGTCCACAAGGCTCCAAACAGTCTTTCAGAGGGTTGTTTATCAAATACGAACCTTATCTCGTTTGGCAAGCTGCCAAATAACTAGTTCCAAATGCAGGATAAGGCAAAACTCGGCACAGAGTCGCTTATAGTTACCAACAGAACTTTTCTCTCTTGCCACGACCGAATGAATTTATTGTTTCCTGCAAAAGTCCCCTCCCCGTTCGCTCCTCTTTTATTTCCTATGAGAGGAGCCAATCACCTCCAAGGTGTGACTTTACTCTTAAGTCGACCCTGCTTTCTTAGTTGTTCTTGTCTTCTGGCAGCTCTGTGCATGTGCACACTGGGAATAGGCTCCAGCTGTTCCTCTGCCTTGCTGCTGTTTAACTCCCTCTCTGTCTCCGACGCAGAGCCCTCGTCTGAGCTTTCCTCAACCCCCAGGAGTGGCCCATGTTCCTCCCCAACCTCCTCACTGTCTGACTCTGCTGTGAGCTCCACTGGCTGCTGGTAGGCCACAAGAGTCTTAAGCCTCTTCGTCTAACTTCTTTCCAGCATTCTGTTGAAAAGAATAAAAATTGAAAGGCAGAACAGACGAAGATAAGGATGGGTCCGAAACACAGTTTTTGCTTTCTCTTCCCCAGTTCCCTAACACCACCATCAATTTCCCACTCTGTATACATCAGCCGATAAATGATTGCAGAGCGTTTGCTACTGCCACGTTTATTTGGCAGTAATACTGAGCTGACCGTACAGCAAATATGGTGAAAAATTGATGAACACACAATGTCGAAGTGTAACTTAAGACTATGCCAGAGCATGCTTGATGCGAGAACATCATCATGAGAACATTAGTTAAGCCCTGCTGGGTCAGACTACAAATCTAAATATCAGGCTCCAGCAGATTCAAAATAGGGTGGGCAGTCTCGGGATAAAATGCTGCAATAAATCTGTATCAAAGACAGATTTCTTTTGGTGGAGCAGGAATCTCGGAGGATAAGTTACAATCTTCCAGATCTCTTTTTGTGAATGTTCCATATTAGGAGATACTGCTCAAGGTGCAGTTTCAGTCAGAGCACAGGTATTGGATTGTAGGAATTTAGCATCCACCCCCTCCCTCTCCTAGAAAAATGAAACATTTTAGGAAATATTAAAAAGGCAGAATATTATATTTCTCTGGATGAGAAAAGGAGAAACATGTTTTTTTAGAGACAAAGCAGCTCCCTGCAGCTTCCTGTTCCACTCCCCTTTTTGCCAATGGGCCATTAAGGCCTGAGCCAGTCTATTCTATATAACATAGGTAGGATTAACCCTCTACCCATAACACCACATGTCACCTGGAAGATTACATCAGCCAGCACTCCAACAAGCCTGGGACACAGACAAAGCCTACAAAGTTAGCTAAGGCCATCCCACCCACCCCGGGGAGTCTGGCAACCAATCAGAATGCATTTCTTACAGAGGGCCAGAACAAGAAGTGGGGGCGGAGAGGGTATAAAACTCAGGGACTCTCAGCATCTCACTCCTTTTACTTCTTCACCCAACATCTTGAAGCATATGATCCCCCTTTTCACCCAGGAGCTCCAAGCCATGTGAGCCATGTAACGCTCTCTACATGGGGCTCCCCTTGAGGTGCACTCGAAGGCTACAGTTAGTACAGAATGCGGCCGTGCGGGTGATTATGGGTGCCTCAAGGCAAACCCACGTAACACCTCTCCTGCGCGAGCTGCACTGACTGCCTGTGGCCTTTCGAGTGCGCTTCAAGGTATTGACGACCATCTTTAAATCACTCCATGGCTCGGGGCCTAGCGATATACGAGACCGCCTCCTGCCCCATACATCCCTTCATCCGATCCGCTCCCACAGAGAGGGTCTTCTTCGGGTGCCGTCGACGGGGCAATGCCGGTTGGCGACACCCAGGGGAAGGGCCTTCTCTGTGGCGGGCCCGGCCCTCTGGAACAACCTACCCCCCGACCTTCGTACTATCTCGGACCTCCTCCTCTTCCGCCAACGTCTTAAGACGCATTTATTCCAACAAGCTGGCCTAGGATAGCCCCCCATTTCTGACTTTTTAAGAGAAATTTATAATCTGGTAAGGGTTTTAACATTGGGTTTTAGCACAGGTTTATTAATTTAATACATTTTAATTGATATTTATTGTATTTTGTGTCTTTTAAAAAATGCCTGTGCGCCGCCCTGGCATTAAATAAATAAATCCTGTCCACCATTCACCATCTTTCCAAGCAGCCTCCATGTTTCCAGTGTCTTTTACCCCACTTGGAACTGAACCCAGAAGAACATTTCTTCCAACAGGATGAAGTGGCTGTTTCATTCACAAACATTCAGTAAATCATTTACTGACAATATTTCTGGTCAAAATATATTGGTCACCTGAAAGCTATGAAGTAACCCTCAACTTACGACCATTCATTTAACATTGGTTAAAAGTTACGACAGTCTCGGAAAAAGCGACTTGTGTCCTGTACTCATACTTACAAAGAGTGGTGGGATTCAAATAATTTAACAACTGGTTCTCCCAGGGTCAGTTGGCTGCCATGGGAGGTGTGGCCCATCCCCATCCTCCAGCTCCACCCAATATGTGGGACGAGCCTCGTGCAATGGCCAACATGACCCCGGGCAAACCGGTTGTTAAATTACACACACACACCACTATCAAAGAGAAATCCTGGGCACTGCACTGCGCCACAATGGAGAAACAGGCAATAGAGTGGCCGGCTTCAAGGAAGGAAGAGGAGCAGTGACAATATGAAAAAATAAAATTCTGATGCCCCTCCTGAAAAGGAGATAGATAGATAGATAGATAGATAGATAGATAGATAGATAGATAGATAGATAGATAGATAGATAGATAGATAGATAGATAGATAGATAGATAGATTTCAAAAATATAAATATATAGCGTATACACATAGATTCATACATGCATATACATATGCGTATCAGTGGTGGGTACACTGCAATGGGGCGGAGCATCCATCACGTGAATTTGTGCAGCACATATTGAGCATGTGCATGCATACTTACCACCTGCAATGCTCCAGCTACTCAGCAGATCGTCATTTATTTTTTATTTTTTCAAATTTATACCCCGCACCTTCTCCTAAAAAGGACTCAGGGCGGTCATGCAGGCGACGTATGGTCCATGTGCATGCGCAAAAGCCCTGATCGACTCAAACAGTGGTAAGGAGAGTGGACAGGTGGGTGGGCCCTCGGCAGCACCCTACCGGAATGGTAACTGGTGCTCCCAGCAGGCACCGGTATGTCCATACCAGGGTGTACCAGTCACATCCCACCACTACTGATACATATGCTATTTGTATGCTGTGTGTGTGTGTGTGTATGTGTGTGTGTAACAAGGAATCCTTGGTGAGGAAGAAACCATTAACTCCATTCATTTTTCCATTTACAATGTCCCAGTAATTGTAGGAGTTCCATTTGTGATATTCCATTGATGATACAAAGGCAAGTATTCCTCCAAAAGTGATATAGTACAGAAGGGAAACGAAACGAATAAGTTACAATGACTGCATAAATCCCAATTCATAAAAAATAATAATGTCAGGCTGACACAATTCCAACAAGACAAGTAGTATCATGTTCAGGGTGTTTTATATCTACAGGAGATAAGTTATATCTATCCTGGCATGTGAGAATGCTAAGTCTTGGTTTTGTTCAGTTTTCTTTTCTTTTTCATCCTTTTATTTATTTATTTATTTATTTATTTATTTATTTATTTATTTATTTATTTATTTATTTATTTATTTATTTATTTATTTATTTTGGTAGGTTAATTTCATCCTGTTGCCGCCGCAGTTTAGAAATTTGCTGGAGAGAGAGAGGAAAAAAACCTACAGAAATTATTTCCTCAGATTTTCCGGCATCTTTCTTTAAAATATACATGCCATTGTGTACTCGCCCTATTGATTATATGTTGTCCTCCCTGTAATATGCATATACGTGCAATGCAACATTGCATTTGTCCATAATAAAAGCATTTATACAAGGGCTTTTTTTTTAAATCAGCGAAGGTGCAGATTTCAATATGCTGCTATATCCCAGTTCAGGGGATGCATATTCATCTCTGCCTCTCTTGGGTCTGCCCAGATGACCTGATCTGGCAAGTTGATGGCCAGGTTCCTTCCATTTAAACAATGTTCCCTATCAGGAACTCAGAAGCACACCTTCTGTGTAGCAGGTCCTGCTCTCTGCAATGAGGATCCCCTGAGATTTGAATGGCTCCTATCCTGCTGTTGCTTCTAAAGACCCTGAAAACATTGGCTCTTCGCCCAGGCCTTTGGCAAGCATGATTGAAGCACCATTTTGCCTTGTGAAGGCTCTTTCCTCCCCAAGGACCAGACAAACCAGTGTGTAACAAATCGGTGCACAATACTTTATTTCAGCATACACCTTGCCCAACCACAAAGCAACGTTTTTGGGTCACCTTTCCCTTTCAAAGCCTTCGCAAGGTGATGCTGCTGAATGAATATGTCTTCAAAACAGACCATCAGTCTGTTAAAACTCAGCTTGCACAAAAGTCTCAAAGTCAATAAAGGAGCACACAGCTGTTGCCTTTTTCTAGAATATAGAATAGCAGAGCTGGAAGGGACCTTGGAAGTCTTCTAAACCAGAGGTGGGTTCCTACCGGTTCGGATCGGTTCAGACAAATAGGTTGTAACTTGGTGGACTGGGTGGCTGGAACCGGCAGCGACTCAGGCCTGCCACGCCCCTGAACTGGTTCTCCTATGATGGCACCATCTTGATGTTCAGTTCTGCAAATGCGCAGAGCAATTTTCATTGCAGAAATGTATTTATTTTCCTTTTTAAACATTTTGCGCATGCGCAGACATATTTAGGTGCAAATGCATATGTGCGTGGAGCAAAAAAATGTTTTGCGCGCCAAACTGGCAGTCATGCCGACAGAAACCCACCGTTTTGTAAACCAATCCTCTGCTCAAGCAGGACACCCTATATGATTTGTATTTTTGTATTTGTATTTATTAGTTTGTCAAATATGTACAAGATAGCAGGTATAAATATAAACATGGATATGAACGAAAGAAATGAATACAAGTAGATGGGGACAGTAGGACAGGGGACAGGTAGATCCACAGTAGAGATGCACAGTAGACAGTTTATGGTTGAAGCTGTGAGGGTTTGAGGATGTAACAACAAAGTCAGGTAGAGCATTCCAGGCGTTGACCACTGTTGCCGAAATCCTATTTTCTGCAGTCGAGTTTGGAGTGGTTTACCTTGAGTTCGTATCGATTGTTTGCCTAAGTATTATTGAGGTTAAAGCTGAAGAAGTCGTTGACAGGTAAGATAAATGGCTGTCCAGTCTCTTCTTGAAAATCTCCAGTGATGGGGCACTCACAGCTTCTGGAGGTAAGTCATTCCACTGATTGGTTGTTCTCACTGTCAGGAAATTTCTCCTTCGTTCTAGTTTGGATCTCTTCTTTAGAGGTTTCCAACCATTACTTCTTGTCCTGCCTTCAGGTGGTTTGGAGAAAAGGCTGGCCTCTCTCTTCTTTGTGCCAGCCCCTTAAATATTGAAAGACTACTATTATACCATCCATAGATCCTCTCTTCATTAGACTAGATGTGCATCTCACAACTACCCAACAGTTGTGAGATGTACCCAGTTCTCACAACTGTTTATTGTATGCTATGGTTTAGCAAGAAAACAGAAAACAGCAGAACAGAGTTGGAAGGGACCTTGGAGGTCTTCTAGTCCAACCCCCTGCTTAGGCAGGAAACCTTACACCACTTCAGACAAATGGCTATCCAACATCTTCTTAAAAACCTCTATAGTGTTGGAGCATTTACAACTTCTGGAGGCAAGTTGTTCCATTGATTAATTGTTCTAACTGTCAGGAAATTCCTCCTTAGTTCTAAGCTGCTTCTCTCCTTGATTAGTTTCCACCCATTGCTTCTTGTTCTGCCTTCAGGTGCCCTGGAGAATAGTTTGACTCCCTCTTCTTTGTGGCAACCCCTGAGATATTGGAACACTGCTATCATGTCTTCCCTGGTCCTTTTTTTCATCAGACTAGACATACCCCGTTCTTGCAACTGTTCTTCGTATGTTATCTAATACTTTCCCAAAAACTTGTACTAGTTGAGAGGAAGTGCTGTTTCAGTGTGTTTGTTCCTCTTTTAGGTGCTGCTGAGCTCCAGGTCCAAGCTCTGCTCTTAAGCAAGATTGCTTTTGAGCACTCCAGCTCAGCTTCAAGCCGAGCTTCAGTCAGGACTCCCACCAGAATACACTGCTTGCTGTACCTTGTGGTCCTGGCAGTTGATTGATACAGTCATCTGGCCTGCCTTTAATAGATGTTAATCTTCAGAGGCTGCCTCCCACGTAAGCTATTTGCTACCTCCATTTCTCTTACACACCCAGCTCTGATTTAGCATTTTATTTTTGTAAACTAAGGGTCTGGGTGGTGTGAGGCCGCTTTTGGATGTTGAAATGTCCTTGAAAATGACAAAGTGTACTGGAATTCAGCTGGAATATCTGTGAATGCAGCTCTGAGGACAGGAATGAATGGCAGGAGAGAGAGAGAGAGAGAGAGAGAGAGGGAGGGAGGGAGGGAGGGAGAGAGGGAGGGAGGGAAAGACAGAGAGAGAGAGAGAGAGAGAGAGAGAGAGAGAGAGAGAGAGAGAGAGAGAGAGAGAGAGAGACCCCATCTGGAGTATTGTGTACAGTTCTGGTCACCATACCTTCAGAATGGAAAAGGTGCAGAGGAGGGCAACCAGAATGATTAGGGGGCTGGAGCACCTTCCTTATCATCTGAGGCTGCAACGGCTGGGCCTCTTCACTCTAGAACGACGGTGCCTGAGAGGTGACCTGATTGAAGCCTATAAAATCATGCACGGTGTGGACAAAGTAGAAAAGGAAAAACTGTTTTCCCTATCGCACAACACTAGAACTAAGGGGCACTCCATGAAACTTTTGGAAGCTAGACCTCAAACAAATAAGAGGAAGTACCTTTTCACCCAGAGGATCACTGGTCTATGGAACTCCCTGCCAGAAGAAGTGGTGACAGCTGTCAGCCTCGACACCTTTCAGAAAGGATGAGAGGAGTTCATGGAGAACAAAGGTATCAATGGCTATCATTATGGATGCCTAAGGACACCCTCCGGGTTGGAGAGATAGGCAGGATATTTCTCAATGCCATTTGCAGGGAATCATAAGCAGGTGAAGACATCTGCTTGGGAAGACCCTGAAGCAAATGGTGAGCCACTGTGTGAGACAGAATGCTGGATTGGATGGGCTGTGGCCTGTTCCAGTAAGGCTGTTCTTATGTTCTTATGTTTGTGTGTCTGTGTCTGTGTGTGTGAAGGGGGGGAGAGGGAGGGAGAGAGGGAGGGAGGAAGAAAGGGCCTTGAAAGCGCACTTATTCCGCGTGGCCGGCCTGGCGTAGTTTTTAATCATTTTTACCAGGGGTTTTTATCTGGATTTTAGAACAGGCCACCCATCTAATATCATTTTTAGTGTATCTTAATATATTTTGATGTTTTTATTGCTGTTTTTATTGATGCCTGTTCACCGCCCTGAGTCCCGAAAGGGAAAAGGGCGGTATACAAATTTAAAATAAAGTAAAGTAAAGTAAAAGGATATCTGATCCAATCTTGGAGAGTTATATCAGGACTGGCGGTGGTGCACTCTCTCCTTCTCACTCTCTCTCTCTCTCTCTCTCTCTCTCTCTCTCTCTCTCCTCTCTCTCTCTCTCTCCTCTCTCTCTCTCTCTCTCTCTCTCTCTCTCTCTCTCTCCTCTCTCTCTCTCTTTCACACACACACACACATGTTGGATCTTTCTTTCTTTCCCCCGCCTCCCACAGGAGGCCCCTGGATTCCCTCCCCAACCCTGCCAGTCTCATACAGGCACCACCCACGTCTTGAGTGACGTACAGTTGGCCATGCCCATCCAGTCACATGACACTCCCCCAGCCACGCCCACCCAGTCATTAGGAAGAACCAGTTGTTAAGTTATTTGACTCCCACTACTGGTAGTAAAATCTTATTATTCAGGTTAAATTGCAGTGTTGACACTTTGCGATAAATAAGTGGGTTTTGGGTTGCAGTTTGGGCACTTGGCCCCTAAAAGGTTTGCAATCACTGGTGTAGGGTTTTGGATTTGTTTGTTTGTTTTTTGCCTAAGCAGGGAGTTGGACTAGAAGACCCCCAAGATCCTTTCCAACTCTGTTATTCTATTCTATTCTTTTCAGAGAGGGCATCAGAGTTTCGCGCATGGCTGCAGGTCTTCAGCTACTTCAGAAAAGATTAATTTCACTCTTTCAAACTTCTTTTTCTTTCTCATAATCTCTAGGAACGGGGTGGCATCTCTATAGTGTACAGAAGCCCCTATTGTAAAGTAGCCCCTTGAATTTCCTATTTCTAAGCATTATGCACTCCTCAAAGTTCCCAGTAGCAAAACAATTGAAATTCCCTCATGCAGGTGCTAGAAGAAACCGAGAGATTGCTTTAGAAACTACAGCTGGATAGAATTCCTTATTGGTCAAGTGTGATTGGACACAGAAAGAATTTGTTTCTGGTGCAGAGTTCCAGTTTGTACCGGAAACATTTATATTAAAAAAAATTACAAAGTGCCAACAGCATATAATTTATTGTATTTATTTATTAAATTTCTATTTGCTGCCTAGTTTATCGTGGGGCTACAGTAGGCAGCTTACAATAATAAAAAGAAAACAAAATGAAAGGAAGGTAAGCAAAAGTGAAATAGTAGTGTAGAAAGTTAGCACCAACCTCTCTCCAAGAAGAATGAAATATTCTAGGAAATGTTTTTAAAAGCAGAATATTTCCCCTAATAGACAAATAAAAATCTTAAAGGAAACAGAAACAAAAGACCCCCTGGCCTAGCTCCTTGGCCCCAGCAGATATTTTGATGCCAGCTTAATCTACAAGACAAAAGACTGGCCCAGTCTATCCACAAAACAAAGGACCTCAGTTCCAGGAAGATGGGATTATCCTTCAGGGCAAAGCCATTCAGCCACAAAAGGAACTTGCCTTTCATTGCATCACCCAGCAAGATTCAACCAAGCCTGGGACACCGACAACCTCAGCTATGACTGCATAGCTCCAAGGGAGTCTGACAACCAATAGGATACATGCCCTTGCTACAGGAACAGGAAGCTCAAATTCAAAACCCAAGAGAAGGTATATCTCTCTCTCTCTCTTCCATGTGGTCAGCTACCCAGGACAAACCCATATGGTTCTGTTAACCATTAAACCATCTTTCCAAGCAGTCTCCATGTTTCGAGTGTCTTCCTTCCCACTTGGAACTGAACCCAGATGGACATTTCTTCCAACAGTAGAATAAAACAAAAATGACAAAAGAATATGAGAATAGAACATCAATATGATAGCTAAAAAGATAATGGGTATATTCTGTGTAATGTGCCTTTGAGTCAATTTTTGATTCCCTGCTTGACTGCCTGGACTAATCTGCAGTTTTCTTGGCAAGTTTTTTTGATAGAGGTTTGTCATTGCCTCCTTCCTAGGGCTGACAGAGAATGACTAGCCAAAATCTCCCAGCTGGTCCCTGAAATGTGGGACTAGAACTCATAGTCTTCCAATTTTTCATACGGTATCTTCACCATAAGCCAAACTGGATCTCTCTTCTATACCGAAAAATTCACCTAGGGCATGGGTAAGCAATCCACAGCTCTGGAGCCACATGTGGCTCTTTCATCTGTCTGCTGCGGCTCCCTGTCACCAGTTGGCTCCAAAATTGATAGGGCTTTTGGTTAGGAGAGGTAGAGGAAAAGGGATGTGCTAGGAGGAGACTATGGTAGGGGAACTGGACTTCTGGTCGGCTCCAAAATTGTATGGGAGACTTCCAATTAGGACATTTGTGGCTGTCTAAGTGTTTAAGATTGCCGACCCCTGACCTAGGGTTTCTATCTGTCCTTTGTACTATTTACTTGTTAAGGTGATTTTTATATAAATCTTGTATTAAAAAAATTCTCCAAAGCACCTGAGGACAG
This sequence comes from Rhabdophis nuchalis, assembly GCA_039707465.1. Lineage (NCBI taxonomy): Eukaryota > Metazoa > Chordata > Lepidosauria > Squamata > Natricidae > Rhabdophis > Rhabdophis nuchalis. The sequence goes on from CM077645.1 coordinate 20,408,907, forward strand.
GACAAGAAACAATGGGTGGAAACTAATCAAGGTGAGAAGCAATCTAGAACTAAGGAGAACTTTCCTGACAGAACAATAAATCAGTGGAACAACTTGCCTCCAGAGGTTGTAAATACTCCAACACTGGAAGTTTTAAAGAAGAGATTGGATAACCATTTGTCTGAAATGGTATTGGGTTTCCTGCCTAAGCAGGGGTTGGACTAGAAGACCTCCAAGGTCCCTCTGCTATTCTATTCTATTCTATGTTGAAAACATACCTTTCTCCCATTATAGCTCTGTGTAAGTAGTGTTTGTATGATTTCCCCAATACAGAAGTAACATTATGTATGGAGGAGCTGTGCTGGTGCAGTGGTTAAAATACAGTATTGCAGACAAACTCTGCCCATAGCCTGGAGTTGTGAAGGCTCCAACACTGGAAGTTTTTTAAGAAAATGTTGGATAACCATTTGTCTGAAGTAATGTAAGGTTTCCTGCCTAAGCAGGAGGTTGGACTAGAAGACCTCCAAGGTCCTTTCCAACTCTGCTATTCTATTCTATTCTATTCTATTCTATTCTACAATGTTGGTTTTTAGATTTATGTTAGGCCTCCTATGTAAAGCAGACAGGAAACGTAACTAGAGGAGCTAAGTCTAATTTTTAAGCTATATTAACAGAATCTTGCTGCTATGAGGGTACAAGCTTCCTGCTGACATTTTTAATTGCCTGAACAATTGGGGGGTGGGGTCGGTTGCCCTTCCTAAACGTCTTCCTTTAACTTCAACCAGTTGATGCCATCTCTGGCCATAGGGGGCGAACATCTTGCCCCTGTGGATGGGGCGCGCAACTTGGGTGTCCTCCTGAATACCCGGCTGTCCATGGAAGATCAAGTGACAGCCGTGGCCAGGAGGGCGTTTTACCAGGTTCGCCTGGTACGCCAGTTGCGCCCCCTATTGGATCGGGACGCCCTTCGCACAGTCACTCATGCTCTCGTGACATCCCGACTGGACTATTGTAACTCTCTCTACATGGGGCTCCCCTTGAGGTGCACCCGGAGGCTTCAGTTGGTCCAGAACGCAGCCGCGCGAGCAATAATGGGAACCTCTAGGTTTACCCACGTAACACCGCTCTTGCGCGAGCTGCACTGGCTACCTGTCGTCTTTCGGGTGCGCTTCAAGGTGTTAGTCATCATCTTCAAAGCGCTCCATGGCTCGGGACCTAGCTATCTGCGGGATCGGATCCTGCCCCATACATCTTCACGGCCGATTCGCTCCCACAGAGAGGGACTTCTCCGGGTGCCGTCCACTAGACTCTGTCAGCGGGCGACGCCCAGGGGAAGGGCCTTCTCTGTGGCGGGCCCAGCCCTCTGGAACGACCTTCCCCCCGACATTAGGACAACTACGGACCTCCGCTCCTTCCGTTTAAAATTAAAGACACATCTTTTTCGCCTGGCCGGCCTTGGGTAGTCTCTTTTAAGGTTAGGGGTTTTAAAGGGGGAATTTTAGTTTATGGGTTTTTAGCGCAGGATTAATTTAATTCATTTTTAATTTTGTATTTTGTCAAAAAAAAACCGCCTCGAGTCCCTTTGGGGAGAGAGAGCGGGATATAAAATTAAAAATTATTAAATTATTTATTATTAACTATTAAGCCACTAGGGGTTCCTCCCTCTTTTATTTCTTTGTTTCCTAGGTAGCGTTTCTTCCCCTTGCTCCTGATTCCCACATACCCTTACTACTATGTCAATTGGGTTTTCTTGGAACTTAATCACAGCCCGTCTACACAGCCTCAGGTTGAGGACAGCTAATCTGGGGTATTGCAAGAATCTTTCACTTCATGCGCTGCACCGAGTCCCTTCAGAGAGAGGAGGCAGTCTAGAAATCAAATTAAATAAATAAATAAATGTGCCTCGCACCTTCCAGCAACTATGTAAAAATGGTGCTTCTTATTACTCATGGCATGAACCACCCAAGCGTCGAAATCTGCTTCTCCTTTTTGTGCTCCAGGAATTGAAGGCAGTTGCTGGTGGAATGTTTCATTTCAAAACCATTTCAAACATTCTCTGGTTTCGGAAGCACAACACAAAAATTCTGTTGTATTCCAGTTGTATTTCAAGTGACCGAGGAAGAATTGGGTACTCAGGAGCTGTGGCTTCTACCCTGGGACTGTCGATCGTGTATGGTGAGTAAATGTTGACAGTTTGCCTTGGTAAGAACTGAAATGCAGCCCGGTTTTTTGGCCAGAGGTCCCCCTAGCGGACCGATCATTTTCATACAACCTACCCACCCCAAATCAAATATAAGTGTTTTATTTTTCTGGGATTTTGGGTTCTACAGGGAAACTATCAAAGAATAAACAAAGACAGTTACAGAATCGGCGTTTGAAGCCAGAAATACTTACCTACCTGTTCTGATCCCGCTTTCTCCGACTAATACAAGATTGGCTGCTTGCCACTAACTCTCTTGGCTGCTTGCCTGAAGGACTCTTAACAGATACAAAGCTTCCTAACACGACTATACACAACACTAAAATCCAACGTTGTTCTCTGCAAAAATCTCTTCAGCACAGACTTCCTTTTAAACCCTCTTGGGATGGGCCAGTCATTAGGCAGCTGAGACCAATTCAAATCCTCCGAGTTCGCTTCTGATGTAATTGAAGCCTTCTTTTTTCAGCCCTTCTCAATCTAGCATCAGGGACAAACTGGCCCTGATACTCCACACTACTCCAAGACCCAGGTGCCTCCTGATGACCAGCCAGGCTCTCTGCTCTCTCAAGGTCGCCCTTCTCCTCCAGAGCAGACTCATAGGACTCCACACTAGAGGTGTCCATCAGCAGCTCATCCGGAGCCGGCTGGGCCACAACACCTACCTATCTACCTACGATACTTTACTACATCCATCCATCCATAAAATGTTGGTCTGGCTTTAAATGTATGAATTATACAGAACATTTTTAAATTGGCCCTCCTATTCATTCACCAGACATGTTGGGAAGCTTTAGTCACTCATATTTTTTTTTCTAACCTAGCCAAGGTTATAATGTAACTAGAATGAGAAAGATAATACATTGTGCATTGCTCTGAGATGGAGCACGGAGAAAAGGTAGGTTTAAAATATCGTGTCACATCAAACATGCACAGAAATGCAGAATTCCTTTAAACTTTGGCAGGAGACTCGTTGGAAAGATAACCCTGTTGGTGTTTAATATTTGTCTCTCTGTCTCTCTCTCTGTCTCCCTCTCTCTGTCTCTCTCTGTCTGCCTTCCTCTCTCTTTCTCTCTCTCTCTTTCTCTCTTTCTCTGTCTTTCTGTCTCTGTCTCTCTGCCTCTGTCTCTTCCTCTTCCTCTTTGTCTCTCTGTCTCTCTCTCTGTCTCCCTCTCTCTCTTTCTTTGTCTCTCTCTGTCTGTCTCTGTGTCTCTGCCTCTGTCTCTCCCTCTTCCTCTCTCCCTCTCCCTCTCTCTTTCTGTGCAGACATCCTGCCACATATCCCCAATTATGACCGAGATTGTCTGCTTCCAACCAATCACTTTTATACAACTGGCTCATTATGTACATTGTGATAATTTGTGACTCATTACCTTGCAATATCTACCACCTGCTACATGTTGAAGCCAATTCAGGCAAACAATCCAACAGCAAAATCCCAAACATGCACCAATGAAGTGGGCAATGTACCAAACGTATCGGCCACGCTTCCATTTAGCTTGGTGGGTCAAATGGGCATGATCCAATGAAGTCCATTAATTAATTACATTTTCATTGATATTGCAATTTTGTTATTTTCATAAATAACTCAAGGCAGCACAGGCATGTCATTTCTTTGTTCCCTACACGCTAACACTGTTTCTCTTTTAATTACTAAGACATAACGTTCATCTAAAATATGTTTGATGAGGCGTTGGTCACCATCTTTAAAGCGCTCCATGGCACAGGACCTAGTTATTTGCGGGATCGTATCCTGCCCCATACATCCCTTCGGCCGATTCGCTCCCACAGAGAGGGACTTCTCCGAGTGCCGTCCGCTAGGCAATGCCAGCGGGCGACGCCCAGGGGAAGGGCCTTCTCTGTGATGGGCCCGACCCTTTGGAACGACCTACTCCCAATATTAGAACTACTACGGACCTCCGCTCCTTCCGCTTAAAAGTAAAGACCTATCTGTTCCATCAGGCCGGCTTGGCCTAATTTATGCTCCTCACCCCAGTCTGTAGCTTAAATTGTTTAATCAGGTTTTAATGGGATACAGTTTTAATGTTTTATAAATTTTAGTACAGGGTTAATTATTTAATTTGTTTTTAATTATGTATGTATTGTTATGTTTTTAGATGTTCTTAATTTTCCTGTACACCGCCCTGAGTCCCTTCGGGGAGAGGGGCGGTTTAGAAATTTTAATAATAATAATAATAATAATAATAATAATAATAATAATAATAATAATAATAATAATAATAATAATAATAATAATAATAATAATAATAATAATAATAATAATAATAATAATAATAATAATATCCAGAGATGATTTGAAGAGCTATCTAGAAGAGGCCCACGTGGTTCAGGTGTATATTGTTTGCATTGCATGCAAAGATGCAACTGAGTATTCAATAAGAGATGCTCATTGATGTAGACATATTATCCATTGGGTTGATTATTTGTCAATTATCAATACGGTCCAAGTCAATTCTGGAAATTGACAAGAAATAAAAATGATTGCAGGCCAATTCCTATGGAAATAAATTTCCCTATCCTCCCCCATGTTCAGACCTTTGATTTTCAACTTCATATTTCCTTATTTTCTCCCAGGTAATTAACAATATTTAACATATCTAATTAACTGAGCCACAGTTATAGAAAAATAATAGCCAGAGAGAAGGAAGGTAACTCCCCCCCCTCTGATTAAATGTAATCCTAACACAGCAACAAATTTTAAAACATTGTCATTCATAGTCATCTAGTTTAGATGGAGGAAAATCCCTATCATATTGGGCCAATTGTATTATAAAATCTTTTCTCAAGGTCTAGTCCGGAATTAGAAGAAGATAATTTTTTGTGAATTAAGGAATGAATTGTGGGTTTTTATCCTCTGAATTAAACCCTCATGCATTTTGGTATGGACTGTTAAGTCTTTGGGATTTTAACGCTGTAATGTAAAGATAATGACCTCTTTGACCTCGATACTGGAAAATTACAGAGAAGAGTTGTGTTATTTAAAGTTTATCTCTACGAAATGAAATGATCAGCTGACCAGACCATGCTGATTTAAAATGTTTAGGTAAAGGTTCCCCTAGCACATATCTGCTAGTTGTTCCTGACTCTAGGGGGCGGTGCTCATCTTTGTTTCAAAGCTGAAGAGCCAGTGCTGTACGAAGATGTCTCCATGGTCAAGTAGCCTGCATGACTAAATGCCGAAAGCGCACAGAATACTGTTACCTTCCCATAGGCGGTTCCTATTTATCTACTTGCGTTTTTACGTGCTTTCCAACTGCTAGGTTGGCCGAAGCTGGGACAAGTAACAGGAGCTCACTCCGTTACGTGGCACTAGGGATTCAAACTGCCGAGCTGCCGACCTTTCTGATCAACAAGCTCAGCTTCTTAGCAACGGAGCCACCATGTCCCTGTCTTAAAATGTTTACCATTTAAATAAACAGAACACCTGTTAATACGAAGCAGAATGCCAGCCGGCTTTACAGTAGACGGCTTTGGGGCTGATGCAAATCGATTAAATTTAATCAGTGGAGCCTATGATGGCCATGATCTCATAGGGCCTGGCATAAGCTTCTCCAAAGCCATGAGAAATGTTGATTTTCCTTTTCCAAAGAGACAGATTGGAGATGACTCGAGTGGGGAATTTAACATCAGATTCAGCTTCTATCATGTTTATCAGTATCCAAATCTAGCTTTTCTTCCATAGTGAAAACAAAGAATATATTAAACAAGGGGAGCATAAGAAATAATGTAAAATCAATTAGAAATGCAGGGAGGTGATGTGTGTCTTTGAGTTGTTAAGTCATCCCAGTTCTCAGACAACACATTCAGTCAGACTATGATTAAAAAAAGATACTTTGCAATGAATGAGACACACAATTATATTCTTTAAAAAAAAAATCAAAAACAGCATAGAATCCAGAACCATTGTCATATCTTCACTGTCCTGCTTGCATAAACCTTAAGAATGTTAAATTTTGGGGTAGAGGGGGGACTTTCTTTGCTGCAGCAATCACAAAGTAATGCATCAATTGCCCTATTAATTACTTAGAATGCAAAAAATAATCAATCCAAAAAGTGTGTATGTGGTTTTCCCAGTTGCAATGTAGGGCTGTGATAGTTGGACCAGCTGCAAGTTCTTTTGCTCTGACTTGTGTCTTTACTTTGAATGTCTAAAACACCTTGCTAAGCTTTAGCATCCAGATCTCTCAATTGCTGGCAAATTGATGAGGAAGAAATGGAAGTAGTGGCAGATTTTGTTTTCCTGGGCTCCAAGATCACCGCAGATGGGGACTGCAGCCAAGAAAATAAAAGACGTTTGCTTCTGGGGAGGAAAGCTATGGCAAATCTAGACAGCAGACTAAAAAGCAGAGACATCACCCTCCAACAAAAATGCATATAGTCAAGGCTATGGTTTTCCCAGTTGCAATGTATGGCTGTGAAAGTTGGACCATAAGAAAGGCTGAGCACCAAAGAATGGAGGCCTTTGAACTATGGTGTTGGAGAAAACTCCTGCGAGTCACTTGGACTGCAAGGCCACCAAACTGGTCAGTCCTAGAAGAAATCAACCATGACTGCTCTTTAGAAGGCCAGATCCTGAAGATGAAACTCAAATACTTGGGCCACCTAATGAGAAAGAAAGACTCACTGGAGAAGAGCCTAATCCTGGGAACGATTGAGGGCAAAAGAAGAAGGGGATGACAGAGAATGAGGTGGCTGGATGGAGTCACCAAAGCAGTAGGTGTGAGCTTCAATGGACTCCAGAGGATGGTAGAGGACAGGAAGGCCTAGAGGAACGTTGTCCATGGGGTCACGATGGGTTGGACATAACTTCACAACTAACAACAATAATCAACCAAATGATATTTTATTGATAATAATGGGTGTAAGAAGAGTCCTCGATGTAGTGGAAATTTACGGCAGCACCACGCTGACAGAATCAAGCCCACATCGAACTCTCTAACTTGCATGTACACACAGTAAGCAGGCTCGCAAATACAAAGTAACCAATTTGCAAATACGAAAAGTAACAGACCTCCGAATACACATAAACAATGGCTCTGCCCTGGAGACTCTTTATCTAGGACTTACACAGAGGAGCCAGGAAGAAGATCATAAACGAGGTCCTTTGAACCTCCTTTGAACCTATCAGGATGTTCTCCTTTGTTCTCTTCTGTACCATGTCAACAATAAATATGAGGTCTCTGCCCTCGAGCAGGGTGCCTTCCACCAAATCCAATCTTGGGCTCCAGACTCTTTCTTTTCATTTGGGTATCACAACACCTCATTAAAAGACATGGCATACGTTTTGAAGGCAGAAAGATCCAGAAGAGTTACATCTAGCTGCAGCAATCTTACTGCTCTATAAGTCAATTGCTCTTGTTATTAATATGTGGTGTTGTTGGTTTTCCTCATAATTAAAACACAAATGTTATTCTCATCCTGTTGATACTTCTACCATATTCCCATTTTGCGATCCATCCCTTTCAGAGGTAATGCTCAAATTGATACAGCAAAGATTCAATAAGGTGTAGGCTAAAGTAATAGGCTTAAAGATAACTTTCTTGGAGATCTTTGGCAAGGAGAACATTGATTCCATAATCATTCAGAAAGGTAGTTGAGATGTTGATGGAGTTAGCAGAGGTGGCTAAATTGACTGCTTTGATTATAGGGGAAAAACACAATTACCTTTCTATCTCCTTGTAAACCATTCCTGGACTTTGTGCTTGAGATGAGAAAAAATAAAACTTTGATTTTGGCTTTTACCAATTAGATACAACTCTGTTAATCTGTTAAAGATAGGTTTGTTGTTATAGAAATGGCTAGTGTACACTATTATGTAAAATGTTGAAATTTGATGCCATTAGCTTATTCTACTGCACCAAAAGGAGTCGGAAGTCAATGCCTTTTCTTTCTTTTTCCACTTTTGTCTTCCCTTCCTTTCTCCCTCCCGTTTTCCTATTTTCTTTTGTATTTTTGTGCTTTATAATAAAAAGGTTAGTTGAGCTATCACATAGAAGCTACAGACACAGAAGTTTGAGTCACCTTGCAGTGAAAAATTCAAATGACGACATTCTGTGCCCTTTGAGCTCCGTGAAATTTTTTGAAGGAAGGTCATAAAATGAAGCATTCTTGCATGCTAACTTAAAGGATGCAAAATCATGGGATAATGCAGAAACATCAGTCTGGGACAGCCCTGGCATCCTTCCAGCTGTCTGTAGGACATGAAAGAAGAGGAAGGCCTAAGGAGAAAGAATACTTAAGCGACCATCTGTGTCTGGAGACAATTTCGTTTTCAGATAATTGAAGAAGAGCTGATAGAGGTGCCGTTGACCACAATCTGTGCACATGTATAAAATTAGCACTACTAAAACTGATCAGAAATCTTTCTAGTCCTTTAAAAAAAGTTCCAGCAGTAACTGGTACCTATCTGGTTGCTTTAAAAAAATCAACAATATTGGAAAACATCTTCCTACTTTTGTCTTCTTTCATATTCAGCTAGTATGAGTGGTTGATAAAACTTTGCTTTTGTGCCTTCAAGTCAGTGTTGATTTCTGGCGACCACCCAAACAATAGCAATAGCAATAGCACTTAGACTTATATACCTCTTCACAGTGTTTTACAACCCTCTAAAAGTGGTTTACAGAGTCAGCATATTGCCCCCCCAAATCTGGGTCCTCGCTTTAGTGACCTCAGAAGGATGGAAGGCTGAGTCAACCATGAGCCAGTGAGAATCGAACTGCTGAAGTGCTGGCAGCCGGCAGTCAGCAGAAGTAGCCTGCAGTACTGCACTCTAACCACTGCACCACCACAAAACAAGTCTCTGCAGGGTTTTTTGGCAAGATTTCAGAAGTGATTTGCCATTGTCTAGCTATTTTTCAGAGGCCAAAATCTCTTGGTTATATACAGGAATTATTTCAAATGTACACTTAATACATGCACACATGTTTTGTCCAGACAAACATCCTTCTAAATAAAAGTTCAAAGTTCAAGTCTACATCTGCATGTACATCTATCTAATCAGTGGTGGGTTTCAATTGATTTTACTACCAATTCGCTCATGTGCATGCTCGTGCGCTCACTCTTGCGCAAGGCATCTGCACATGCGCAGTAGTGTCCTGGCGGGTGAGCGGAACCTCCCCCCAACGCCACTACCAGTTTGCCCAATCCGGAGTTAACCAGCAGAAACCCACCTCTTTAGCTAAAGCTTTTCAAACTATATTAGTTATCTTTACTAGTCATGACCAAAATACAACACAATGTTGGAAAACAAGAGAGATAACCCCACAGATCCACTGTACAACTTACGTAGCTGCTTGCTCTCAGGTAGATTGAACATGATAACTTGATGAGTTTTGAAAGTTAATGAGAGGAGTTACACTTTTTCATGCCTTTTTCAGGATCTGGGTGCGCACCAGATGATTTCCAATGCATGAATGCTTCATTGCCCTCCTACTGGTTATCGCTCAGATTCCTATTAGGCAGTAGAGCAGAATGGTTCCAGTGTTACCTTTATGGATCACCTGAGTAGAAGCCTTCCAGACAAAGAGCGTTGTGAACAATACCCTGGCATTCTGTACAGCTAACCTGTCAGACAATGGCTTAATTCTGTTGTCTGAGTGTAGAAATATTGGGGAGAGTGTTGCACAGCTTGTCTGTGGCAGGGTAATTTTCTCTCTGCGAGCGATGGACTTCACAAGAGGGTTTTTGATTCCTGCTGAAATTATAGGTCTCCTTCCAGAGAATTTGAAGTTTTTGAAAACAGACGTATTGTAGGAATTTAGCACCCACCCCCTTCCTAGAAGAATGAAATATTATTCTAGGAAATATTAAAAAGGCAGAATATTATGTTTCCCTGGATGACAAAAGGAAAAACGTGTTTTTAAGGACAAAGCAGCTCCCCCCCCCTCCCTTATTTCAGCTCCCGGGTGATGGGATTAAGACATGGCACTCGGGACATGATAGGATTAGCCCTCTACCCACATGGCACCTGGGAAGATTACATCACCCACCAAGGCTCAACCAAGTCTGGGACACAGACAGCCTACAAAGTTAGCTAAGACCCCCATCTCCTTGGAATCTGACAACCAATGGGATATATTTCTTACACAAGAACAGGAAGCTCTAAGGTGAGGCCCAAAATTCTCTCTCGCACTCATGTGCTTTTTGCCCAGGACCTCAAACCATGTGGTCCTGTCCACCACTACAACTATCTTTCCAAATAGCCACCATTGTTTCCAGTGTCTTTCTCCTCACTGGGGAACTGAACCCAAAACCCAACAATCTATTGATGATTCCCACCTCTTTCAGTATACATAGAATATGCCCTCGGCTTGAAGAAAGATTCTAAAACGAGTCTATTAGTAAAGTACTTTCACGCAAATGCTAGTACGTTTGCTGTTCATGCAAATACAGAAACTGTTAAAAGGATTCCAATATGATGCCATTGGGGAAAAGGGAAACCTGAAAACCAACACCAAGCCTTCTCTTCACAAGGTTTGCAGGTCATTTAAAACCACAGCAATAGATGCCCAGTTAAGGCACATTCTGTGACATAAGGTCAAACCAATCAAGGATGAAGCTCTTACCATTTTCTTATAGTATGCAGAAATGCATAAAAAATTTAAATGGCTCCTTTCAGGAATTAGAATGCCTATTCCAATGAGGAGAATAAAAAAGAAACTGGCTGAACAATCTGTAAATGATCATAAATAATAATACAAAAAAAAAAGACTATGAGGAATGCATAAGAGAAATACATAAAATGGAAGATCTTTCAATATATTTAAAACAGAAAACCACCCAGGAAATGGTTAGGTCATTCATCAAGAACTAAAAGGCTCAGTCTAAGTGCTAATTTGCCCCAACTAAATATGGAAATTTGGATTGATGCACCCTTTATTGCCTTCAGATGAGTATTTGTCCCCACTGTTTTCTCCTCCTCACTTCAACCAGAAGCCAGGCCAAGATATCACCCCCTTCCCCCCACCCCCTACTAACTGAAAAACTCAAGGGCAATTTTAGCCCAACAGCTGGTGGACACTGATAGCCAGTTTAGAGAACACTAGGCCTTCTTACTAAGGGATGCAGTGGCTCAGTGGTTGACCTTGTTGATCAGAGAGGTTGACAGTTCAGCGGTTCGAATCCCTAGTGCCACATAATGGAGTGAGCTCCCATTACTTCTTCCAGCTTCTGCCAACCTAGCAGTTTATTTATTTTATTTTTTAAATTAAATTTATACTTAAATTTATTTTTAAATTAAATTTATAAAATAACATTGCAAAATTTATGAATTTTGCAATGTTATTTTGAAGTTCTGTATGCCTTCAAACATATCTCAGGGTAAAATATATGGGCAGCTGTTCTATTATAAGACTTCTTTCTCAGTGAAAGAAATAAAATAAAAAATTAAATTATCGAATTCAGAATAAATGAAATAAAGGCATTCTGGCAATAGAGTAGAGATGCTTTATTTTTTTCAAGGCATAGCAACAGCTGCTCAGATCTTGGCATTCAACAAAGAAACAGACAATGAATGTTTGATAGGTCTGACTCTCCCTTTAAGTAATCGCTTTAGCTCTGGCTTCCATCTACATGGTATTATTGAACTATTAGTGCATTCCATTACATTTTCTGCCAATTTTCTAAAACTCAAACTCCCTATCATTAATACCTCTAGAGACATCTTTTCCAGTTGGGCCTTTTAAAAAAGCTGTCTGAATAAATGAATTTTGGTTTATCAACTATTTCTACTGCATATTTTGATTGCC
>CM077645.1:20425849-20495849 GCA_039707465.1 Rhabdophis nuchalis
AAGTTGCTTTTCTCCTTGATTAGTTTCTGCCCATTGCTTCTTGTTCTACCCTCAGGTGCTTTGGAGAATAGCTGGACTCCCTCTTCTTTGTGGAAGCCCCAGAGATATTGGGACACTGCTATCATGTCATCCTAAGTCCTTCTTTTCATTAAACTAGACATACCCAGTTCCTGCAACCGTTCCTCGTGTGTTTTAGCCTCCAGTCCCATAATCATCTTTGTTGCTCTTCTCTGCACTCTTGCTAAAGCCACAACATCTTTTTTTATATATTGTGGCAACCAAAATTGGATGCAGTATTCCAAGTGTGGCCTTACCAGGGCATTATAAAGTGGTATTAACACTTCATGCGATCCTAATAATTTATTAAATGTATATGCTGCCCAACTGCAGCTACTTTGAGTCCATTTCTTTCATTTTAGAATTAAATCACTGCTATCCATACATCCCACCCATTTGCTAACCCAAAATAAACTCCGAAGAGCACCTGTAATTTTTACAGATCATGGATAGGGACAAAGCCAGAAGTCAAAATATATTTTGCAGAGCTTTGGAGACATGACACTTATTTGCTGATATACAAAAGACAGCATGATTCTGAAATCCAGGCGACTTTCTTTTTGTTCTTTGTTATAGCTGAATGGCTGCCTTTGAAAGCTGTGGGCAAATTGAACAATATGTTTCCTCTGCACTGTTTTGTTTGCCAAACTCCAAATGGTAAATCTCTGCGCTTCCTTTCCCCCCACTCAGGATTTGCGTGTGTAGATTGTGAGTCATGGAGTCAGCAAACAACACACACTTTGAGAACATCACGAAGGAAGCCTGCCGAAAAGAGTACGTCGTTCAGCAGTTGAGAATAGCGGCCCAGCATCAGAACGATAGTCTAGAAGGTTTGCAAGTGGTGAGATTCCCTCTGGGAATAGAGATGGCAGAGAATGCGATGGAGAAACTAAAAACAGGAAGTAACACTGCCAAGGAGAAGCAGGGTAATGATTTGGAGAAGCTGAGCCTTAAACGTAAGATGGAAGGTGATGAGAAGGCGGCAATGAGGAAAGAGCCGCGCCTGGTGGAACAAGAGAACCTGGTTTCAACCATGTTGCTGTCCCATATCCCTCTGAAGAGCCTTGTAGAAGTAGAAATGAAGTTGATTTACATGGATGAAGAAAACGTTTTCTATGAGTTCCTAGAAACTCAGAGTCCCAGCTGTGCACAACCCAAGTCCTTGGAGGTTGGAGGCCCAGCTAGTCAAGGAACAGCAAACACGAGCCTTCAGCCCCAGATGGATAAATGGCTTCAGGTATCCTTGAAGGATGCAAGCACTTGCTACAGGCAGAAGAAGTATGCCATGGCAGCTGGGCAGTTCAGGACAGCTCTTGAGGTAGGTAGGACACCTTAAGGAAAATTAAGTTTATGAAGCCAGCACAGTTCTAGGCTGCATAAACAGAGGGATAGAATCAAGATCACGTGACGTGTTAATACCACTTTATAATTCCTCGGTAAGGCCACACATGGAATACTGCATTCAGTTTTGGTCACCACGATGTAAAAAATCTGTTAAGACTCTAGAAAGAATGCAGAGAAAAGCATTAAAGATGATTAGGGGATTGGAGGCTAAAACATATGAAGAACAGTTGCAGGAACTGGGAATGCCTAGTTTAATGAAAAGAAGGACTAGGGGAGACATGATAGCAGTCTTCCAATATCTCAGGGGTTGCCACAAAGAAGAGGGAGTCAAGCTATTCTCCAAAGCACCTGAGGGCAGGATAAGAAGCAATGGATGGAAGCAACCTAGAACTAAGGAGAAATTTCCTGACAGTTAAAACAATTAATCAGTGGAACAGCTTGCCTCCAGAAGTTATGAATGCTCCAACATTGGAAGTTTTTAAGAAGATGTTGGATAGCCATTTGTCTGAAGTGGTGTAGGGTTTCCTGCCTAAGCAGGGGGTTGGACTAGAAGACCTCCATGGTCCCTTCCAACTCTTCTCTTCTCTTCTCTTCTATTCTATTCCATCCCATCCCATCCCATCCCATCCCATACCATACCATACCATACCATACCATACCATACCATACCATACTATACTATACACTATAAGGCTCAGGGAAGGGGGAGGGAAGGCCATTACAATCAAGAACAGAAGTTTGTTTGCCCTTGTGAGATTTTACTGGAATCCTACTGCTGGAATTCTCTACACTCTTTCTAGATTTTCAACATCTTTTTTATATTGTGGTGACCAAAACAGAATGCAATATTGTCCATTTCACGCTCATTTTTGAGTTGTATCTTACTTACAACTCAGTAACTTACAACTTACTTACTTGCCAAGGAACCCAGAGCTTCCAATCTTGATGGGGAAGAGAGAAATGGTGAGCTTTGCTTAAATGGCCCTCTAAAAATGGGTAAGTGACACTGATTAGATATGCCTTAACTGGAAGCTGGGGCTATTGGTATTTACAGGAAAGCCATTGTTATGGTTGGTCCTGATTTCTCCAATGCTCCCAATTTGATTTAATTATCCTGGAAATCCCTTCTATCGTAACAACGTAACTCCTACTGTGCCGAGGCTCATAATAATCTCATAATGGCCCAGGGTTTAGGCTTAATCGGATTTTTGTTTCCCTGTCCTATTTCCTACAACGTTGCTATAAAAACTGACAGAATCACACGCAAACAAAACAATCGTCATTTAAACATCTTTATCCATTCTCTTCCCGCTCGTCTCTACGCTCTCTCATCTCAAATACATAAACACAGAAAGACACATTTACGCATAATGAAAAACATCAGAAATTGGATTACCAATGCTGGGAACAAGGTATGATAAACTGTTTGCTCTTGTGGTAGATTCAGCGGAAAGCGTGGCACTCATTCCTCAATGCAGATGGGCTGATTTAAGTTGCTGAGCTACAAAGCTGGCATTCTCTATACGGGTGGTCCTCAAGTTATGACCACAACAGAGCCCAATATTTTAAACTGCTAAGCAAGACAGTTGTTAAGCGAATTTTGCCCCATTTTACGAGCTTTCCTTACCACCATTGTTAAGTGAATCACTGCAGCTGTTGGTAGCACAGCTGAAAGTCAGTCTGGCTTTCCCATTGACTTTGCTTGTCAGAAGGTCACAAAAGGGGATCATGAGACCGTCATAAATAGGAGCCAGTTGCCAAGGTCTGATTTTTGATTGTGTGACCGTGGGAATGTTGTAACGGTTATAAGTGTGAGAACCATTCCCATAAGTTACTTTTTTCAGTGCGGTTGTAACTTTGAACGGCCATTAAATAAATGGCTGTAAGTCAAGGATCACCTGTATATCAGTGGTGGGTTACGACCAGTATGGCCTGGCACGGGTGTACCGGTGCCTGCTGGGAGCACTGGGTACTGTTCCGGTACGGTGCTCCAGAGGTCCCACCCTCCCACCCATGCTCCTTACCCGTATTTGAGCTCTTTGGGGCTTCCATGCACACCAAGGGAGCATACGGCGCCTGCATGATGCTCAGCGGAATAGCTGGAGCGTCGTGGAGGTGTTGCAGAGCGTTGCAGGTAGCAAGTACACATGGGCGCACTGTTCATGTGGTGGACTCCAGGCCCCATTGTACTGTACCAGTTGCAATGGGATCTCGAACCCACTATTGCTGTATATGGAGTATATGTCTTCTGCCCTATCCATGATAACATGGAACTAAGGGCATTTCAGATCAAGCTTAAGCACCTTGTATCCACTCAGGTGCCTGAGTTTGATAGGCAACAGACTACAGGCAATCTCGGATTAAGGATTAACCATTCCTAACTCTGTCTTTCACCCCATTTTTTATGTAAGTTGGAAGAGGTTTACTCTATCTGTACTGCTGCATATCAAGGACAAACAACAGCAACAACAAATTTCTTTGGGGAAAAACATTTTTTTTTGTGAAGCTTAAACTTAGAACTTTGAGTTTTAGACCTTAGAGCTGAGTTGTGGAGGAGACAAATTTCTAGCAAGGAGAAACCAGTTGAAGGAGAAATGCAATCAATTCGAGCTGGAGTAGAAAACCTCCAAGGCTGGGGTGGACTTCAAAAAATGTTAGCAGGAGGTTCTCCCGAGGGATTGTTGGGTGGGCGTGGGCCTAATTGGCCTCCTGCACCATGGGGGGCAGTGGTGGGTTTCAAATTTTTTTAGAACCTACTCTGTAGGTGTGGCCTATTTTGTGGGCGTGGCTTGGCAGTCATGCGACAGGGTGGGAGTGGCCACCTTTTGCTTAGCAACCAAAATTTTGGACTCAATTGTGATGATAAATTCTTTCTTTCTTTCTTTCTTTCCTTCCTTCCTTCTTTCCTTCCTTCCTTTCTTCCTTCCTTCCTTCCTTCCTTCCTTCCTTCCTTCTTTTCCTTTCCTTCCCGTTGGGTCACTGGCAGCGGCGGACCAGATTTACTTCCAGGTACGCCGGTGGAACTCCCTCTCACTGGTTCTCTAAATTTCACCAACCGGCTCTCGCGAGTAGGTGTGAGCCTGCAGAAACCCACCACTGATGGGGGGGGGTTGTCCTCCCCAGGCTCTGGAGGCTTCCCTTGAGTCTCCAGAGGCTGGAAATGGGTCCGTTTCTGGCCTTCCTAAACTTCCAGTAGGCCATTTTTCACCCTCCCCAAGCCTCCATGCATGCCCTGCAGTTACCTGCGTCCCAAACGGCCCGCTTTGGGAGCCCTGGGAGGGGAGGGGTGGGCAGGGCCAGCCGGGAATGGGATTTGGGGGTTCTCCAAACTGCATGGAATCTTAGCTAGAAGTTGTGCCGAACCCCTGCGAACCCCCAGCAGCCTAGCCCTGCTCCAAGGTCCCTCCCAGCTCTATTCTGATTCTGATTCATCCTTGGGCCAAAGCAGAACCGAAGGAAGTTCAACAATCTCTTCCCCATACAAACAAAACTTTTCTTCTAGTGTGACAAAAAAAAAATGTGGCTTTATATTCTCTGTGCTACAGTATGTGGGATGCAAGCAACTCACTTCTAAGACTTAGCCTCCTTCTTTTCTTAAAAAAAATATTCCAATTAATCCACAGGGAAGCAACATTTTTAAAACCCTTGTGGCTTCCTTTTTATTCCCCCTAGTATTCTTGAAAGTACTGTAGATCCAGGCTGCTGGGAACATGGCATTTTCGGCAATATGACCTGATTCTTTTGTCTCTCAGCTCTGCGGCTCCCAAAGTGGTATCATAAATGTTAAGTAGCTGGCTCAGCAGACCACAAGCGGCATCAGACCACTTTTGATAGCCATCCTTCCTCCCCCGTCTTCTCCCTTAAAACGTTTCTTGGAGACTGTTGCCTTGTATCATCCCGAAGTTAGAGAAGACCAATCCCCAATTAAGGGAAGAGGAACCTCGCTTTTTCTCCAATCCCAATTAAAAATGTAAATCACAGAACGGATGCAACTATGGTGTTTTGGGAACCAAAGAAATGGAGCTGTTGGCAAACTCCACAGTTTTGTGAACTGATGCATTGAACATGAATTTGGGCAAACTCAAATGGAGAGCAGGAAGGCTTGGTGTGCTGTGGTCCATGGGGTCGCAGAAATCCCCGTTAGGGAAACGTAGCAAGAAATCCCCGACCACCCATACTAGCAGTCGACCACCCATACTAGCAGTCACAGACACTGAATTTTAAAACAAAGAGTGTTTTACTTTCGTAGAAAAATAAAGTGATAGTAACTTCTTCATAAACAAGTGAGAAGTAGTCCTGAATCATATATACAGTCTAGTACTCAAAGTTGGCTAACAGTTGCACAACTCACAATTATCCATGCTGATCAACACCCGACATACGCAACAGTCATCATCCAAGGATCAGCAACTAACAGTGATTCTGGCTCCCTCTTATGGCCGATTGAGGAAACAGCAGCCAATTACATTTTACTGCAGTAGTTAAAGTTACAGATACAGTATTGCAATCATGGTTTATATATTGCCAACCCAACATTAAGATTACATTCCTAACATTCTCCCCTTTGGGTAGGTCAATATATATAACCTTACAATCTACAGTAAGTCCGTATTCATCACAACAGCACTTATGTTTTACAGCACCTTGAGCTTTGGTGAAATGATCCGCCATGTTGTTTTCAGACATACAGTACTCCAGTGTAATCAGTTTACCATTAATATTTTGTCTCACATTTAGATATCGTAAGTCAGTGTGCTTTGTCCTTGTCTTAACAGCAAGATTGGTTGCCATCTGTATTGTTGCTTGGTTATCTTCATATACAATGATAGGCTCTAACAACAACTTAGCAACTGAACCACAGCAACACAACTGTTTGTGAATCATCTTAAAGTGGCTTTCCCTTACAGGATGGCCTCCTGAAATATTTGATACTGAACTTGGCAAATTTCTTAACTTGTGTGACTCTGCTTATCAAGTGAGCATGAAGCCACCTTGCCAACCTCCTTCAACCTAGTGTCCATAAGAGTCATGAACTTCAAACTATCTGGATTCTCCTCATATATGCTAAAGAAGACTGAGAAATGAAGCCCACATATCTTCTCACTCTGGCCAGAATGAGAAACACTGTATGGGGGCAAGAAAATTGATCGTATATAAACCGACAACCCTGTGCCCTTTATGGGACCATCTCTGTTTACATTTGGGGATCAACATAATGCTTTTCAGGACTTTTTGTTTTGGCAAAGGCTGGCATTATCAACACAACAGGACCTCTGTAAGTGGTGCATAAAGAAAAAGGAACTGAAAGGTACCAACAGAGCAGGGGTGGGTTCCAGATACCGTCACAACCGGTACGCTACGACGGGGCGGGTGTCCACCTCGAGCACGCACACTGTGCACGCATGTGCACCCACCACCCTGTGATGCTCCGGCTGCTCGGCGGAGGTCGGGCAGGTGCTGTACACGGCATGCCCATGCGCAAATGGCCCAGTTGGCTTAAATACAAGTAAGGAACGTCACTCCGAAACACCATTCTGCTATGGTGGCTGCTGCTCCCAGCTGCCACCAGTACCCCCGTACTGGGGCATTCCAGCCAGAACCCACCACTGCAACAGAGTTGTCCTACATCATACTACTATACCATTTGTGTTGGAAGCCCCTACCAAGGCACTTCCGGGTTAAAAAGTGTTGTGGCCTGCCAGCAGGCAGCAGAGCTGGCAGCAGATTCGGACAGTGAGGAGGTTGGGGAGGAAGATGGGCCAGTCCTGGAGTCTGGGGAAGGCTCTGATGAGGGCTCTGTGTCAGAGGCAGAGAGGGGGCCAGAGCCATATGCTAGTTATCAGCTGTCTTCAGAGTCAGGCATCAGTGAGGCAGATGAACAGCTGGAGCCTGTTCCCAGTGTGCGCATGTGCAGAGCTGCCAGACGAAGGGAACAGCTAAAGGACAGGGGTCGACTTGGGAGTAAGACCACAGCTGGATGATGAATGGCCCCTCTCAGAGGAAAAAAAAGAGGAGCGAAAGAGGAATAGAGTTTGCAGGAAACAATTATTTTGCTTAATTGGCTCATGATTCTTTAAGGCTTCTTGCCAAGTTTTGCAGATATCAGTCTGTGACTGTAAATCCTCCCTTGAAAGACTTTGCTTTCTTTGAACGAGCAGAATTCACAGGAAATTACTAAAAAGGGTTGTTTTTGTTTTATTGGTTGAGACCAAGAGTTTGCTTCATGCTCGTGGGAAGCCTGTCAGCACAAAAAGATTAGCTGGTGACATTACTGTTGCCCAAGAGATGCCCAAGGGGGATCATTTCAAGTCTTTGGTATGTTCCCACTGAGGTGGTGCCTGTTTGTCTACTTGCATTTGCATGATTTCTAACTGCTAGTTTGGTAGGAGCTGGAGCAAGTTGACAGGAACTCATTCCGTCACACGACTCGCTCTTGGGTTTCGAACGTCCAAGCTATCCATTTCTCAATGGTCTTCTAATTCAGCATCCTAACCACGTAAGCCACCATGGCCCCCCTCCCATAATTCATAGGAAAGGAGAAGAAAATCATGGGTGGTGATTTCATTGCCCTCTGGTGCTGATTTCTTGGGAAACCGCCACAATATCTGCATTTTCTATAAACTCCAGCTCTTCCCCTTCCTCCACCATGTCTTTCTGCTGCTCTTCCTTGCTTTTCTATTCCTGGCCCAGGAGACCCCATTGCAGAAAAGCATGCTCTCAAACCACCCCACACACAAAACTTGGATCTGTGGTGTTCCTTGCCAAGCATTGTCATTATCCCAGGTATTGCTTTGCTCAGAAGTGTTTCAATCCTTCTTTGTGATGCAGGATTCCCCAGAGGGTCTAAAACAGTCTATTTGGCGTGTGCATGTTTATTAACCATGGGTGTTGTTTGGAGACCAACTGGCAATTAGCTCCTCTGATTTATCCCCGGAGGGAATATTTTCTCAACACCTGTCCCCCTGAGAAATGTCTTGGAAGTAAGAGTCTGTATCAGCCCACCTGCACAGCTCACGTGACACTGAAATGCTTAATCTTCTTCTTTTTTCTTTTTTTTGCTCTGAGCTCAAATATTGATTATCTTTTAATTCTCTTTTTCTAAGAAGAGGAATGGTTAGAGATCCAGAGTTTTTTTGATAAATTTCACTTGAGCTTCTGGTAGGAATAAATTAGCGAAGGGTAGAAAATTAGTGTCCGATATTTTTAGCTGTTGCAAAAATAGCATTATAAAACCTCCATATATATATATATATATATATATATATATATATATATATATATATATATATTTCCATATATTTTGTGGGTTGTGTTTGAACTTTTTATTGCCAATCAGTTTGAGAATCATCCAGGGAGAAAGGCAGGATACAAGTGGAATTCATCATCATGCTTTATCGAACTTGTTATTAATTGATTAGTTGCAATTCTTCCTTTGGATGATTGGATTAGTCCTTGCGATTTTTATCTGACCTTTTGCTGGAAGAGTTCAAGATGGCTTACATGATGTTTTCCTTAATTTTATCTCTCAACCAACAGCTCTGTGAAATGTCCCTACGGTGCAAACTCCGGGGCTACGTGAGGACCTGAACTTTAGATCCACTTTCTTTTTCAGAATGTTAAAGCTACTCATGGCGGTATTTGGTGGGTAGTACAGATGTGGTTCTGTCAGCACAGAAAAAGTCCCAAAGGTGGTTTTTCAACAGGCAAATGGACTAAGGTGACCAGATTTTAACATTGGTAAAGCGGGACATCATTGACCGGGGGGTGGGGAGCAGCGGTGGTAGAAGCGGAGCGAGCAACTGCAGTTGGGAACCCAAAGCTCGACTGGGTTGTCCGCACACAGCCCGGTTGCCCCGTCCCTTCTGTGCAGCAGGTGGGAAGTGTGAGAGGCATGTCCACTAAAGGATGGGCAGCTGCTGCCCAACCCCGAGAAAGAAGGCGGTGGAATGTCCCTCCATCCCGGTTCTCCTGGAGAAGGTCTGGCCTTGAGCACTGCATACCGCAGTGGTGGGAAGAACTGGGTCAGGATAGTGGGGGGAGGCGGCGTGCGCCGGCTACCGTTGCATGCCAAGGAGAAAGCATGACTGGTGGGTTGGTGCAGGCTGGGAAAATGGGTAGTCGTATTGGAGAGAGAGAGAGAGAGAGAGAGAGCAGGCATTCGCGTCGGAGTGGAGAAAAATGGGAAGGGGGAGGAAACCCACGTGCGGACCGCAGCCTGCTTCCCGCGTCTAAATAAGTTGTTAATAAGCCCTGCAGGGCTGTTATATCCTCTCCATTTAAGGCAGCTTCCCCCCCCCTCCCAATGTCGAAGCATGCGCACACATTCTGCCTTGCGAACCTGCCGGTTCAGGGAGAAGCAGGGGAGATTTTTGATAAGCCGTGGAGTCCGAAGCCACCCTGGAGATATGTGTTCTGTGGATGATAAACCTTAATCTCTTGATAAACCTTAATCTCTCTCTCTCTCATTCTTTCCAAAAATCAGGACTTTTTTAAAACGCTGCGGGACGCGGGACAAATTGTTAAAAATCGGGACTGTCCCGCCAAAAGCGGGACGTCTGGTCACCTTAAACTGGACTCATTTGTGGGGGGGCTTTTGAAGATATTTTGCTTCTAATCCAAGAGGTTTGCTGAAAGGACTGTGCCTTTAAAGTCCTCTTTCAAACCAGTAGTCCTCTCTGTCCAAAATGGCAACCATTGGTTTGAAGAGGGGTGAACTAGGCCATCTATGTCAAAACTGAGCAGCCCTTCCCTCAACAGAGGGGAGAGATATGACCTTATTTATTTATTTATTTTATTTATTTAAATTTATACCCCGCCCTTCTCCACAGAGGACCCAGGGCGGCGCACAGGAAATTTAAAAAACATACACAAATACAATAAATATAATTTAAAAAACTATTAAATAACCCCATCCTGCGCTAAAACCAAATTTTAAAACCCAATTTAAAACTATCTTAAGTCCCCAAGGGAGGTTAGGCTAGGCCGGCTTGTTGAAACAGATATGTCTTAAGACATTGGCGGAAGAGGCGGAGGTCGGTGATGGTACGTAATTCAGGGGGTAGGTCATTCCAAAGGGCTGGCCCCGCCACAGAGAAGGCTCTTCCCCTGGGTGTCGCCAGTCGGCATTGTCCGGCCGACGGTACCCTGAGGAGGCCCTCTCTGTGGGAGCGGATTGGTCTGAGGGATGTATGGGGCAGGAGGCGGTCTCGCATATAACTAGGTCCCGAGCCATGGAGCGCTTTAAAGATGGTAGTCAAAACCTTGAAGCGCACTCGAAAGGCCACAGGAAGCCAATGCAGCTCGCGCAGGATCGGTGTTATGTGGGAGCATCTAGTGGCTCCCATAATCACCCGCGCGGCTGCGTTTTGGACTAGCTGTAGCTTTCGAGTGCACCTCAAGGGAAGCCCCATGTAGAGAGTATTACAGTAGTCGAGTCGGGACGTCACGAGTGCTTGAGTGACTGTGCGTAGGGCAGCCCGGTCCAGTAAGGGGCGCAGTTGGCGCATCAGGCGAACCTGATGGAACGCCCCCCTGGCCACGGCTGCCACATGGTCCTCCATGGACAGCCGGGAATCCAGGAGGACACCCAAATTGCGCGCCCTCTCCACGGGGGCCAGTGTTTCGCCCCCAATGGCCAGAGTTGGAGTGATCTGGCTGAACCGGGGTGCCGGAAACCACAGCCACTCAGTCTTGGCAGGGTTGAGTTTGAGTTTGTTACCACCCATCCAGATCCGTACGGCTTCCAGACACCGGGACAGCACTTCGGCGGCATCGTTATTATCTATCTCCAATCTACAACACAGTCCTTTCAGCAGTTCCAAGGAGGCTCCACACCCATTTGCACCACTCAGGTGACCTTGAGGACACAGATAAACTTCCAAGTGGCCTTAATGACTTTCTAAAACAATGCAAATGACCAGCTGTCTGCAAGGAATATAAATCCTTCCATCCGCTACCATCCAAGAAACTTCTTGGATGAGAAGCAAAATGTCTTCAAAGAAAAAACAAATAAATCCAGTTGGCTCTCGAAAAAACACCTTTGGGACAACCTGGATGACTGAGAATCTCCATAGACATGCAAAGAGAAAGGATTAGAGTTTTCTCCCTCTCATAAAATGTTAAAGGGAAGTCATCACAAAATCTAAATCTGGATAGGTTCAAGACTTATAGAAATAAGTGCAATTTTACAGTGAATGTATCTGGAAATTCTCAGTAATCCAGGTCATATTTGTCCCGAGGGTCAACTGGACTAAGGTTTAAGAAGCTTCTTGGATGAGAAGTGAACTTCAAAGAAAAACCAGCAAGTCCAGTTGCCTCTTGAAAAAGCACCTTTGGGACTATTTTACAGTACTTTGGTACTCTTTAACTACATCATGGTTAAAGGATCAGATTCACTGCCATCAGGCGTGATTTGGAGGATGTTGATATTGGTGGTTACCTGTGTTGATGTCTAAGTACTTCTTTCCAAATCACAGGCTGCATAGTCCATGTGTTCCCTATAGGAAGATCAATGGTTGAGACCCTGCTACCTTTAATATGTGAAGTAGTAATTCTACTCCAATTCCATCTCCTTCTGGATATCATAGAACTAAAGCAACTTAGAACTGAGGAGAAATTTCCTGTCAGTGAGAACAATTAATCAGTGGAACAACTTGCCTTCAGAAGTTGTGAAGGCTTCAACACTGGAGGTTTTTAAGAAGATGTAGGATAATCATTTGTCGAAGTGGTGTAGGGTTTTCTGCCTAGGCAGAAGGTTGGACTAGAAGACCTTCAAGGTCCCTTCCAATTCTATTATTCTATTATTCTATTATTCTATTATTCTATTATTCTATTATTCTATTATTCTATTATTCTATTATTCTATTATTCTATTATCCTATCCTATCCCATCCCACCCCTTCCCATCTCATCCCATCCCATTCTATCTGATTCTGTCCTATTCACTTTAAAGATGGTTCAGGAAATGTAGAGTAGATTTAGAGAAGGGCAGCCAGGACAAATGGAAGATTGGCGAACTTAGAAATTGAAGACCGCAAGAGATACCGTAGGACTTTTGCTGAACTGATACCACAATATAAAGGGCACAAAAGCGCAGTTCAACCTGATAATATCTCGGGGTTTTGTGTTCAGGTGGAGGTTGGATAGATATTACAGAGGCATGCTAGGCAAGGCATGGAGGCTGACCTTAAAGGTTACTTGCTACTCTGTCGGCCTTTCTGAGTTTCCTAGACATCCCGTGTTTCTTATTTTGTCTGATTTTAATCTGCCGCAATGGTACCATTCTAAGCGATGTGCAGCAATATCTTCAAATACTGTCATGAAACCTAAATGAATAAAAGTGTATCTCTAACATGCCCTGGCAATAGCATAGTAAAACAGCTGCACATCCTATCCATCATCGCATTTTATATTTATACTAACAGCATTCTGCACTTACCACTCCTGCTATTATCTCATTTGCTCCTTGGAACCACCGTGTTTTCACAGGCTCTCTAAATGTCAAGATAAAGGCACCAATCTTGTATCTGATTGCAGCTGCCCCACGGGAAGGGAGCTTCTGCAGAAAAGGCTCACTTCTGAGTTCCCTCCCATCCAGTGGTGGGATCCTCCTAGTTTGACAACCGGTTCAGTGATCACGTGATGGCGCTTGCGTAGTTTGAAGAAACTACACGGTTCTAGAGGGATAGAATCAAGATCACTGGAAGTGTTAATACCACTTTATAATGCCTTGGTAAGGCCACACTTGGAATATGGCATTCAGTTTTGGTTGCCACGATATATGGCACAGGACCTAGTTATTTGCGGGATCGTATCCTGCCCCACACATCCCTTCGGCCGATTCGCTCTCACAGAGAGGGACTTCTCCGGGTGCCGTCCACTAGGCAATGCCAACGGGCGACGCCCAGGGGAAGGGCCTTCTCTGTGATGGGCCTGACCCTTTGGAATGACCTTCCCCCTGATATTAGAACGACCACGGACCTCTGCTCCTTCCGCCAGAAACTCAAAACCCACCTGTTTCATCTAGCCGGCCTGGCCTAACTTCATGCTTCCCGCCCCAGTCTGTAATTTTAAATTATTTTATTCGGTTTTATGGGTCTAGTTTTAATTTTTATAAATTTGTACAGAGGATTATTTAATTTGATTTTAGCTTATATGTATTGTTATGGTTTTGATAATTTTAATTCTACTTGTACACCGCCCCGAGTCCCTTCGGGGAGAGGGGGCAGTCTAGAAATCTAATTAAATAAATAAATAAATAAATATAAAAGAGGTGGAGACTCTAGAAAAAGTGCAGAGAAGAGCAACAAAGATGATTAGGGGACTGGAGGCTAAAACATATGAAGAACGGTTGCAGGAACTGGGTATGTCCAGTTTGATGAAGAGAAGGACCAGGGGAGACATGATAGCAGTCTTCCAATATCTCAGGGGTTGCCCCAAAGAAGAGGGAGTCAAACTATTCTCCAAAGCACCTGAGGGTAGAACAAGAAGCAATGGGTAGAAACTAATCAAGGAGAGAAGCAACTTAGAACTAAGGAGAAATTTCCTGTCAGAACAATTAATCAGTGGAACAACTTGCCTCCAGAAGTTGTAAATGCTCCAACACTGAAAGCTTTAAAGAAGACATTGGATAACCATTTTTCTGAAGTGGTGTAGGTTTTCCTGCCTAAGCTGAGGAGAAATTTCCTGACAGTTAAAACAATTAATCAGTGGAACAACTTGCCTCCAGAAGTTGTGAATGTTCCAACACTGGAAATTTTGAAGAAGATGTTGGATATCCATTTGTCTGAAGTTGTGTAGGGTTTCCTGCCTAGGCAGGGGGTTGGACTAGAAGACCTTCAAGGTCCCTTCCAACTCTGCTATTCCATTCTATTCTATTCTTGACTGATGCCACACCTGTATGCCAGGTAGACACATTTGCAAGAGAGCAGCCCCTGTCTTCATGCCCAGCTAAGGCTTGATAATAATACATGTCATTCCAGAGTTTAATGATATTCTCAACTGAACTGCTCTTCAGATTACTGGGAAATCCTTCAAGATCCTAAGGAACCCACATGAATTGACCAAACAAAGAGCCCCCCTGAAGGAGATGGGCAGTTAAGAAATAGGAAATATAAATAAAAATGAATAAAAATATTCAAAGTAGTCAGTTTAATTGGCCCTAACTCTGGTGGGACCCAGAATTTTAGACTGAAGAAACCTTTGTTCTGAATCAGCAGATTTCTTCTTATGTTTTTATATGAGAAGTGAAGAAATGGATTTTTTGCCCTTGTGGTTTACCACAGTTGAATGTTCAAAGCCAGGTGATGGACTCTGCCCCATTGAAATAAACAGATTTTATGTTCACTTAGTCCTATGAGTGGGGAATTGTTAGCAAGATGTCTGGGGCAGGAGATCGCTTGACAGCCAATTAATTATACTGATAAAGATGGCATACGAATTCTAGAAAGGTTTCCTCCTTCCATAAATCTCTTCCAGAATTAAATTTTACACTCTGTTGTCCTGAAAATAATCTCCTCCAGGTCATTAAACAAACAAATGAAGTAAGTTAATGGCTGGTGTGTTATTTCAAGGCCTAGAAAGAGCTCCAGCTGTATCACCATGCATACCATATCAAGTGCAGTGTTTTGTCTCTTGGATGCAAAATGAAGACCTCAAATAAAGTGTGATTAATTCACCAGAGGGCCATCAAGATCTCTCTCTGCATGAGCTGGATTAATTCCATAACCCACAGATGGTCATTATGGGCTGTGCTGAGGTGATGGTGAAATAAACATAAGAGTCTATTTATGGATTTTAAAAACTGTAGATTTAATTTTTTTTTAATTTAACTCTTTAGGAATATTCTAATATGCAACGCATACAATTGCATATATCCAATCCAGAGCTCTGCATGAATTTCAATATTCCTAGTAGCATAGAATAAAATAATTGGAAGGGACCTTGGAGGTCTTCTAGTCCAACCCCCTGCTTAGGCAGGAAAATTTACACCACTTCAGAGAAATCGTTATCCAACATCTTCTTAAAAGCTTTCAGTGTTGGGAGCATTCACAACTTCTGGAGGCAAGTTGTTCCTCTGATTAATTGTTCTATCAAGAAATTTCTCCTTAGTTCTAGGTTGCTTCTCTTCTTGATTAGTTTCCACCTATTGTTTCTTGTCCTGCCCTCAGGTGCTTTGGAGAATAGCTTGACTCCATCTTCTTTGTGGCAACCCCTGAGATATTGGAAGACAGCTATCATGTCTCCCCTAGTCCTCCTTTTCATTTTCATTCAGATACATGTGACCTGCGCAAAAGACATTGGAAATAAATCAAGGTTGCTAAATCGCACCTTAGAGGCTAGTGCAGTTTCTCAATCTCAGCTACTTTAAGATGGATTTCAATTCTTGGATATCTCCATCAGGCATTGCATTCTCCCATGCTGATTGGGGAATTCTGGGAGTTGACATCCATACAGCTTAAAGGTGTTGAGATTGAGAATCACTGAACTAGATGGGATTTTTTTTTTCAAATCTTTGGAATCAAAGGAAAAACATAGGCCTGCAGATAATACGAATTGGTAATTAAGCTTCATCAAGCAACATGTTGATATAGGATGGTCACAACATTTTAACGATGTTTAGAGGTAGCTTTGGTTACTCTTTCTTTAGAAAAATTGTATTTTTAATATCTTATTTTGTGTCATCGTAACCCCTTCGAAGAATGGATGGTTCTCCAAATTCTGTGAATCCAGAAGATTAGTTAATTAAGATTGTTTGAATATAGTCAGTGGTGCAAAATTACCCCACTAAAATCTAAAATCAGCATTAGATATATATTTTTTATTTAATCAACTTTCTATACCGACCCATCTCACAAGAAATGACTCTGACAGCATACAACAATCAGATAAAAACAACAGTTAAAATACAATTCAAAATAAAAATTAAGATGTCAGTCATAAATAAGACAAGGCTGCTGCCAACTGTCATGCAAAGTAACCTTCATATTGACTTCTATCAATCACAAAAAGTTTTAAAGGCAAAGTAAGTTCGTTGCCCAAAAAGAATGAAGAGAGAAAAAAATACCGATTACTTTTCCATACTCAAATATACAAAGACAAGGAAAGCAAGCTAGCGAATACTGGGTGACAATCATTGTGCATTGTATTATTTGTAATATGCAATGATTGCTGTGAGGTTTTTGCCAGCTTCGTTTGCACTTTCTTGCTATTGTGAATGAGATTTGAAGAATTAATGGGTGCTGAAATTTTAACCCTCAATGTGACAAAGTATTATTTTGTTAATCAAGACAAATAAGACCCTATGCTTTCTTCTTTTTTTTTAATTGCAAAAGTTTTATTGGTTTTTACAAATTTTTTAGGGTAGGGTAGGGTAGGGTAAGGTAAAGTACAAAAATATTTTGAGAACTTTCACGTCGAGATCGTTGGCCCCTTCAGGGCTAGTTAATAAGACATTGGTAATACATTTTTCAATAATACTACAAGGTGGAAATAAATGCATATATCATAAATTCTAAATTCTCTGCTAGCAGTCGTGTACAAACATCCAGATAAAAGTTATACTGTGTTAATAAAAAGAAAAGTCATTTTTTAGATCTAAGTCTCTTGGCAATTGTGTCTTCTTGTTCTCCTCCCTGGCCCCCAGTGGGCGGGGCCGGGCCCCCCTCTGCCCCTCCTGGATCTTCCCCCAGGACAGAGGCATGTTTTTTAAGAAAGGCTTCCGCCTCTGCAACTGTTTTAATCCTTACTCTTCCTCCTTCCCAGAACACCAACATCCCTTCTAGCATCGCCCACTTAAACCAAATCCCGTGATTAAACAATTTTTTAGATAAAAAGGAAGACCCTATGCTTTCAATGGGAGCAGTGTCCTTTGAACTCTGGGATTGCATAGGATTGGAATCTAGAGAATATCGGTAAGAATATAATATGTCACAGTTAACGATGCATGGGGTGGCAATGCTTTTTTCATCTCAGTATAATTCACTGATATTATTTCTGATTGCAGTGACCATGGAATCCACGATTTTAAATTCACATCAAGTGTGCCATGTGATGCTTTAAAATGTACTAGAATTAACTTGATCTTTCACTGCTGGGATGAAAGATCTAAAATACTTGGAAATCGGACTTGGTATTCCTTTAAAAAGAAATAGAAATACCATCGGAATCCCAGCAGGGTTGTTTTTATGTACAGGTAGTCCTTGACTTATGACCAGAATTTCCATTGCTAGACAGTTGTTACGTGAGTTTGCTCCATCTTAAAACCTCTCTTGCCATAGTTGTTAAATGAATCACTGCAGTTGTTTAGTAACACAGTGTCAGGCTTGCAGCCATCTTTTCTTAGGGGTCTTTGGCCTGCCACACTTTCTATTATTCTGCTATGCATTTTCAATTGTGGGAAAATGGGAGGGAGGATTGCAGGAGTGAGATGCTATGTAGCCATAACAAAAGTCTTTCTAGAAAGCCAAGGTCATCCTTTGTCTTTGCACCTCTACACCTGACCGGAATTGGATGGGTGGAACTGCCAGCATGGCAGTGGGAGACCATGTGATGGACTTGTGGGTGTGGGGGGCAAGATCTTGAACTTTCAACCGGGGGGAGGAAGGGAACCGGGAAGCTTTCAGATTCGGGTTTTCCCAGATGTGCCAACATGGCTCTCTTAATAAATGGGAAGTTTGAGCAATACTTTGCCTTGGACTCTGATTTACTCTTGGATGCTATTTGGAATCCTAACACATGGTTGTTAAGGGAATGTGGCTTTTCCATTGACTTTGCTTGTCAGATGGCCCCAAAAGGGGAGACTATGACCCCGGGGCACTGCAACCATCATAAATATGAACTAGTTGCCAAGCATTTAAATTGTGATCATGTGACCATGGGGATGCTGCAATGGTCATAAGTGTGAAAAACGGTCCTAAGTCACTTTTTTCAGTGCTCTTATAACTTCAAACAGTCACTTAACGAATTGTTGTAAGCCAAGGACGATCTGCATTACCAAGTAGGCATGTCGCCTATGTGAATTCCATAATAGCATCGAACTCATTCAAAACCAGATATCAACCTTTGGTGTAGATAGTCCTGCTGCTGTGGCCTAGAGGTGGAGCTCTCGCCTCACAATCAGAAGGTTGTGAGTTCAATCCTAGGCAGAGGCAGATGTAGGGTCTTCTGCTTGGGCAGGGGGTTGGACTAGATGACCTGCAAGGTCCCTTCCAACTCAGTTAATCTGTTAGGTCTCTTCTTCATCCCATCCTTCAGCATCTTTCAGGAAGATTACAGAACTGGACAAACACGATTGTCCATCAGCAGAAGTTGGGACCTGAGTTTGAATAGTTACATCCTTCCCCACTCTTAGGTAATGTTACTCAAACGTTTTCTGCTGGCGTTTTTACCTGTTGTGCCAACTCGATTCAAGATCCAGATTTTTATCTTCTAAAAATGGTAGTGCTTCTTTCCACTTCTCTTTCTGCTTGACAAAGAACTGGGGGCGGCGGGGGGCGGGGGGTGGAGAGGAAGATCCTCTCCTTTTTTTTCCCTTTTGTGGTTATTTTAGAAATGTACAGGAAGGATGATAATTTTTTGTCAAAATTAGGGTGGGAAATTTGATGGGGAATTTGTTGATGAAAGCCGCCTATTTAACTCTCGTACCACAAGCCCGTAACACAAAACTTTGCCCGTGCAACAGAATATCATTGCAAAGCCTACCTCTTTTAAAAGAGAAAGAACAGTGAAATTATTCTTCAGCATTGTTGGACTCTCATGGCATTATAGATGGCAGTGCCAGGGAACTGATTTTTCACACATACCCCACTTCCTTCGCTGCTTTATACTTTTTTCCCCCCATTGCAGCAGATTTATTTTTAAAAATAATTATAATGATCTATTCCGCCACCCACACAGCTAATAGCAAAAATGCCAAAAAGATGGATAGATTCAAAACCCAGCTCTTTGCCATCCTCTAAAATTTAGGGAGCAGGTTATTTGGTTAGGATACCCAAAGTCCTTTTTGTGCCCATTGTCCTGACATGGACCACTGGATATGTGTCTGGCTCTGAAATTGGTAATTTTGACTGGGGGGTTTTCCCCCCCTTTTCTTCTCTCCCTTCATAGCTGGGGGTGTATTTTCTTGAAAGAACACTTATGAATCTTTGCAACACATGTTCCAAGGCATAGAAATTCTCCCATAAAGAGGCTAGAAAACAGACCCAAACAGATTGAGTAATTTATAATTATGCTTAATTGGTTCGTCTGTACATTTGGTTATTTTATCCAGAGTTGAAACTCTTCAAACGTGTCCCTGCTGCTCTAAAAAAACTGTGTGAAATTAATAATTGCACATTTTCTCACAATGTGTCATTTACATATCACATAAACACTACAGGAATCAACATTTGACTGTCTGATGTCCAGTAAAGATAAACACAAAAGGATGGTTGTGGAGATCTAACCCTTACAATTTTTTTTTATTTGTACAGTCATTGTGGAATTGCAGTTACTTCTTGGAACAGTGTTTCTTAATACCATGACCTAACTAAATTTCATCTAGTGCATCTTTTGGGGTAAAATCAGGGGTGAAATGCTACTGGTTCGGGCCTGTTTGCCTAAACCAGTAATAAAAAATGCTACCGGTTCACCCAAACCAGTAGTTAAAAAATGCTAGAAATCACGCAGCACAGCTGATTGTCGCACAACTGATCGTTGGAACTTTAAAAAACTTTAAAAAACTTTTAAAAGCATTTTTTTTAATTCTAGTTTGAGCGAACCAGTAGTTCCAACACTCAGCTGTGTGACAATCAGCTGTGCTGTGTGATTTATATTCACTAGAAATCACGCAGCACAGCTGATTGTCACAAAGCTGAGCATCGGAACTATTTTTAACCCTTTTTTTTAGCATTTAGCTATCCTGCTTTCTAGCAAATCTAAATCATGCGGTACAGCTGCGTTGTCCCCCCCCCTCGCTGTTCTACTTACCTTTGCAGACTCAGAAAAGGCTTCTTAATCCTCCTTTTCAGCACTGCACGGTAGTGCCTGTGGTGCGCATGCGCACAAAGCTCACATTTGGCGCACATGGCTGTGTGTGTATATATTCCAGCATAACTCTGTAATGCCTCAAGCAGTTTCAATCAAACTTGGTACACAGATGATTTACTCTCTGGAGAAAAATACTGTGGGGGTAAGACACCTCTAAAACCCCTTGGGGTATGTGTTCTGTTAAGATACAGCCTGTTGTGCTGTACTGCCATACTGGCTTCTACTGTACAGTGCAGTAGAGGTAACAGCTTCACAGTACTCCACAAAGGAGTTCCCTCTGGTAAGGGGGAAAATCCAACATTAGAAATTAAGTTTGGTCTGGAATTTTCCCCTATAAATAAATACCCAGGCAATGCTGGGTTATCAGCTAGTTCTACTATAAAATCCATAGATATTTCTCTCCATGTGACCCTATCATTGGCAACACTCTGAAGAAGTCCGGCAGGCTTCCCCGGGGGGCATTTAGCTGCTACACAAGTGGGGCAGCTGACCCCTTTAATATTTCAGGAGTTGTTTGGGTTGCCAATCCTACATGGTTCTGGCCTTGGCTATCTCCAAGCTGATTGCCTTAATCAGCAGGATTAAGGTCAACTGAGGACCTAAATATAGCCCAACAATGATGCCGCTCGATTCTTCCATTTGTGAGGTAGTCCAGACAGGAAACATATTCAGACTACCTAATTCTATTTTATGGTGATGTTACTTTAATACAATCTTGGAAATCAACAAGTAAGCAAGAAAAACGAAATGCACAGGTACAGTATAGGTGGTACCTTGCTCAATAGTAGTAACTGTGAGAAGGATCTTGGAGTCCTAGTGGAGCCAGCAGTGTGCAGCAGCTGCCAAAAAAGCCAACACAGTTCTAGGCTGCATAAACAGAGGGATAGAATCAAGATCACGTGAAGTGTTAATACCACTTTATAATGCCTTGGTAAGGCCACACTTGGAATACTGCATTCAGTTTTGGTCACCACGATGTAGAAAAGATATGGAGACTCTAGAAAGAGTGCAGAGAAGAGCAACAAAGATGATTAGGGGACTGGAGACTAAAACATATGAAGAACGGTTGCAGGAACTGGATATGTCTAGTCTAATGAAAAGAAGGACTAGGGGAGACATGATAGCAGTGTTCCAATATCTCAGGGGTTGCCACAAAGAAGAGGGAGTCAAGCTATTCTCTAAAGCACCTGAGGGCAGAACAAGAAGCAATGGGTGGAAACTAATCAAGGAGAGAAGAAACTTAGAACTGAGGAGAAATTTCCTGACAGTTAGAACAGTTAATCAGTGGGACAACTTGCCTCCAGAAGTTGTGAATGCCCCAACACTGCAAGTCTTTAAGAGGATGTTGGATAGCCATTTGTCTGAAAGGCAGCGGATTGGACTATGTGACCTCCAAGGTCCCTTCCAACTTTGCTATTATATAATAGTATTGTAGAATTGTATAATTGTAAAGAAATGATGTCATTACATATTTACAGTTTTACAAGCAATTACATATTTATGATGTCTGATGCAAACATGATACATTTGTTGTCATTATTCATTATTCTAAAGCACCAATCCTTAAACTACACCCTGCGAGCTGGATATGGCCCGCCAGTGCAAAATATCCAACCTGAGGAGTGATGGAATTCAGCTCCGTCCCTTACCCCACCCCTCACCATCAGCCCTGTCTTCAAGCAAGCATCCACTCCAGCTGCACTTTTGGTTAGTTATTTCACCGGTTCAGCAGGATCACATCGCTGCTGCCGAAGGTTAGGCCAAAAGGTGCAGAGGAGGGCCAGCTGACAGAGGGGTGATCTCTCTAATGCAGCCACGTGATCCAGGGCCAGTGGGTGAGTAGGGGAGCGGCTGCTGCTGGCTTGAAAAGCAGCTCTGCTGCCAGCTTGTAAAGGAGTGCTTTAAAAGTCTTTAAAAATACTTTAAAAACAGCCTTTCAGGATGTTTTTCACAGCCATATACAATACAATAGCAGAGTTGGAAGGGACCTTGGAAATCATCTAGTCCAACCCCCTGCCTAGGCAGGAAACCCTACACCACTTCAGACAAATGGTTATCCAATCTCTTTTTAAAAACTTCCAGTGTTGGAGCATTCACTACTTCTGGAGGCAAGTTGTTCCACTAATTAATTGTTCTCACTGTCAGGAAATTTCCCCTTAGTTCTAGGTTGCTTCTCTCCTTGATTAGTTTCCACCCATTGCTTCTTGTTCTACCTTCAGGTGCTTTTGGAGAATAGTTTGACTCCCTCTTCTTTGTAGCAGCCTCTGAGATATTGGAACACTGCTATCATGTCTCCCCTGGTCCTTCTTTTCATTAAACTAGACATACCCAGTTCTTGCAACCTTTCTTCATGTTTTAGTCTCCAGTCCCCTAATCATCTTTGTTGCTCTTTTCTGAACTCTTTCTAGAGTCTCTACATCTTTTCTGCATCGTGGCGACCAAAACTGGATGCCGTATTCCAAGTGTGGCCTTACTAAGGCATTATAAAGTGGTATTAACACTTCCTGTGATCTTGATTCTATCCCTCTATATATGATCCAGGGCCAGTGGATGAGTAGGGGAGGGGCAAGTACAGCACGGACAAAGGCAAAATGGACTGCTAAATTGACCATGCCCATCCAGTCACATGTCTACATAGCCACACCCACCCAGCATATCCACACACACACCAACAATCCGAGGGACCGTGAATGGGCCCTTTGTTTAAAAAGTTTGAGGACCCCTGCTCTAAAACATAAAGTTGTTCTCGTGACCTGTAAAAATTGCTTAGCGGGGATTATTAGTCAGATTATTCCAAGTTTACATGCTTTAAGTTATTAAAGAATTGGACGGCAGATCCGCCCCCCGCCCCCCCGCCCCCAGAAAAATGAAAATTAAAGCCACACTCAAAAGTGGTAAAATCAAATTCTACCAGCATTCATATTGGCCATTAGGGGAAGTTATAGAAATAATAGCAAATGAATTCAGTTCGCGTAGCAGCCTAAAGAGATTCGACCCCCCCCCCCCCCCCACACACACACACTATTTTTTATTTTTTATTTTTGTAAATTAACTGCCCTTTGGAGACCCAAAGAAGACGTCCCAAACCAGAAATGTCATGGACTGACTGGGTGGAAAATCTGTCTGCAGAGAAGACAGAAAATTCTCTTCCATCGGGGAGAAGGGCGAATTGTTATTAAAGCATTTTACTCACATTGAGGTGATTCACATGGAAACATGCCATAAGGACAAGGTAGCAGCTGTTAGCGGAGACATTTGTTATTTCACAGTGTCAAAGGATGCACAATGGCAGGTGTAGGGGGGGCAAGAGAAAAGCTGTTGAGAAAGAGAATGAAAGGTGTGGGAGGACATGCAGAGGTTCTGAGCTCTATTAAGGCTGGGAGGGGGGGCCTTCACTGTTGTTTGATTGTTTGCTCATAATGCTTTTGAGATTGCTAGCTTTCTGCCGCTAAGTGGTGACAACAGCTTTTTGGAACAAAGCTCCCCACATAAGTGGCAGAGAAGGAGCAGAGTGAGCTGGCGAGAGTCTTGCATCAATTTGATATTCTGAAACAGCGTACAATAGTCAGCCATACCATGGTGTGGAAGTCATTCCAGGATGGATAGAATAAAATAATAGAGTTGGAATGGACCTTGAAGGTCTTCTAGTTCCACCTTCTCCTGCTTAGGTGGGAAACTCTACACCACTTCAGACAAATGGTCATCCAATCTCTTTTTAAAAATGTCCAGTGTTGGAGCATTCACAACTTCTGGAGGCAAGTTGTCCCCCTGATTAATTGTTCTAACTGTCAGGAAATTTCTCCTCAGTTCTAGGTTGCTTCTCTCCTTGATTAGTTTCCACCCACTGCTTCTTGTCCTACCCTCAGGTGCTTTAGAGAATAGCTCCGCTACTTCTTCTTTGTGGCAGCCCCTGAGATATCAGAACATTGCTATCATGTCTCTCCTAGTCCTTCTTTTCTTTAAACTAGATATATCCAGTTCCTGAAACTGTTCTTCATATGTTTTAGCCTCCAAATGTGGCAGGCAGCTCTTGTTTCACAGGGAAATTGCTTCTGTGTCCTGGCATTGATGCAGTGTTTAGTTGCACATGGAGAATGGTATCTGTTAGGGCTATGCAGAAAGTGGAATGAGTTGTTCCACAAGTAAAAGGACCCTCTTCATCTTGTAGGAAAAACATCTCCCTAGAGTTCCTCAGTAATGGAGATCAGAGCATACTTTTAATAAGCACAAAGTCTATTATTGTATCAGAGCTCGCCAAACCAAAACTCTCAAAGAGACAAGGAGGCAACTCCATAATATAGAGTTGTGCAAATTATAACCTACATATGATTGCACATAGCAGAACTGTTTATCTATATAAATAAAAATGTAAAATAGTTTGTGCAAAGCTACTAATCTCAGAAAGTACTGCACGAATCAGCACCAAATTTTCACACAACGTTCCCAAGGACTTCCGATGCAATCATACATACATTTTGTGTGGCTGGCACATGTGTATCATGTGCAAGCAGCACAAACGTAAAAGGTACGCACTTCTCAGGTTTTCACCTCCCTGTAGCTCCTCCCACCCGGCTGCTTCTTAAGATGCGTCATGCACACGCCCCTCACATTTCCAACGGTCGTTTCCTCAACAACTGACTAAGCCTCTAATGTTCGCACACTGCATGGAGGCTGTATGGATGCCTACTAGGCCCAAAACTAGGCATGGGGGGTAGCACACTCCCATGTGGCCCATTTTTGGTCCCAGGAGGCTGTATGGACACCTACTAGGCCCAAAACTAGGTATGGGGGTAGCACACTCCCAGGTGGCCCATTTTTGGTCCCAGGAGGCTGCATGGTAGGTAGGTAGAGGGATAAAGAGAGGGGGGGAGAAATACAGTAGGTAGGTAGGTAGGTAGGTAGGTAGGTAGGTAGGTAGGTAGGTAGGTAGGTAGAGGGATAGAGAGAGATAGGGAAAAATGCAGTAGCTAGGTAGGTAGAGTGATAAAGAGAAAGAGAGGGAAAAATACAGTAGGTAGGTAGGTAGGTAGAGGGATAGAGAGAGATAGGGAAAAATACAGTAGGTAGGTAGGTAGGTAGGTAGAGGGATAGATAGAGAGGGAGAAATACAGTAGGTAGGTAGGTTGGGGGTTATACAGTGGTTGTGTGTATGTGTTTGTGTGTGCAGGTGTACATCTACACACAGATTGGTTGGCCATTTAACCAGACTGGGCCACAACAACGCGTGGCCGGGTATAGCTAGTTTTAACATAATAGAGATCAATAAGGTAAGAATGGTGAAATTATGACAGTAGCAATTCAAAGGCAATGACTCTCAGGTTGAACAAAGGCTGAGCTTTTGGAAGAAAGTTGCTGTTGATGTGTTACTTTCTTGTTTCCCAGTGAGGTTCTTGTCTCTTTATCAATATTCTTAAATGATGCCTTGGTTGAGCTGACAGTTGACATTCTCTGAGAAAGTACATTGAGAATAATATTGATTATTAAAATAAAATACTTTCTACAACTCCACTGAACTTTAATAGTGCTGTGTTTGTGATTGACCACAGGACACTGCTTCCTCCTGCTTGAGTTACTCCCATTTGAATGGAGTGTGTATAACTTTGTTTGGATCTCCCTTTTAGCTAATATCTGATCAGCTGAGACCTTTCCGCGTGACAGTTGACTGAGTATTGGTTCTTACAGAAAGCTACTGACTCGCAGGCCCGCAATGACCTGGTGCTTTTCACAGTGAAAATCATCCCCATTCCATCCTTATTCCATTTTAAATGTGACAGTAGCAGTGAATAACTGACTTCTGAGAAACTTTACCTTGGTTGTCACGCATAGCTAGCTGCAGTAATGGGCAAGAGCACAGAAATTCAGCCTCAGACCCACTAAAGAGAGGAATAATGCATCATCGGCACATAGAAGAACAGAAATAGGTTCTCCGAACAGAAATAGCCCAGCGGGGTGGGTGGGAAAGGGTGAAATGTGGATTTTGTCAGAACGTGAACCAGCAAATTAAATTAAAAGATCAGAACAGAAAAGAAGAGAACAAAAAGAAGGGGGTGATCACAAAATGTGGCCCGGTTTTGTCCCCTTGTCCTCAACGTAGGACTGCAATTCAGCCCAAATTTTATGCTGCTAAGGGAGAGCTGCCAAGTGAATTTTGCCTCATTTTACAACCTTTCTCGCCACCGCTGTTAAGCGAACCTCTGCAGCTGTTAAATTAGTCACAGGGTCGTTAAGTGAACCCACCTTCCCCATTGACTTTGCTTGTCCGAAGGTCGCAAAAGGGGATCACATGATGCCAGGGCACTGCAACCGTCATAAATATGAGTGAGATGCCACGTGGCTGAATATTTGATCACATGACCAGGGGAGGCAGCAATGGTCATAAGTGTGAAAAACAGCCCCTTTTCAGTGCCATTGTAACTTCAAACTGTTGTAAATCAAGGATTACCTGCATACATTATGGCTGTTTTCATATAATTTGAGCAGCAGCAGCAAAAGACATTAGCTGATAACAGACCAGAGGTGGGTTCCTGCCAGTTCTAGCCTCTTCTCTAGAAGAGGTTCCACAAATCTACAGTGCCGGGAAGCTTTCAGATTCGGGTTTTCCCAGAGGTGCCAATATGGTTCTCTTAATAAATTGGAACTTTGAGAAATACTTTGCCTTGGACTCTGATTTAATTTTGACCTAGTTATATGCGAGACCGCCTCCTGCCCCATACATCCCTTAGACCAGTGCTTCTCAATTATTTTCTGTCATGCCCCCCTAGGAAGAAGAAAACATTTCGCGCCCCCCGCGCGACTGTAAATAGTATCATCCGGGTCTAAAAGTCACACGGGCGGGTTTGGCTAATCAGGATAGAGCATCATGTCTATCCAATCGGGTCTGTTCTCCTTGAAAGGGAGGAGCATGCGCAGTCAAACGCGCCCCTCTTTACGGAGCCTCGCACACCCCCTGGGAGGCGCGCCCCACTATTTGAGAAGCACTGCCTTAGACCGATACGCTCCCACAGAGAGGGCCTTCTCAGGGTGGCTTCGGCCGGACAATGCCGACTGGCGATACCCAGGGGAAGAGCCTTCTCTGTGGCGGGCCGTGCCCTTTGGAATGACCTACCCCCTGAACTTCGCACCATCTCAGACCTCCGTCTCTTCCGCCAGTGTTTAAAGACACATTTGTTCCATTTAGCCGGCCTAGCGTAACCTCCACAAATGACTATTTTAGACAGTTTTAAATTTGGGGATTTTAATTTGTTTTTAGCGCAGGATGGGTATCAAATAAGTTTTTTTAAATTTTTTACTTGACTTTGTATTGTATTTTAAATTCCTGTGCACCGC
Source organism: Rhabdophis nuchalis (assembly GCA_039707465.1). NCBI lineage: Eukaryota > Metazoa > Chordata > Lepidosauria > Squamata > Natricidae > Rhabdophis > Rhabdophis nuchalis. The sequence goes on from CM077645.1 coordinate 20,453,603, forward strand.
CCTGGGTCCTTTTGGAGAAGGGCGGGGTATAAATTTAATAAAATAAAATAAAATTATAAAATTGTGGATGCTATTTGGAACCCTGGCAGCCAGCGGGCCAGCGATCCAATGAAATCAGGATTCCGAGTGCCCTTGTTAAGCCAGGTACCCAAATATTCAGCCATGCTTCAGGGATGATCAGGCAATGACATTCAAGAAAGAAAGAAAGAGATAACATAGTATCAAAACATTTAGGAGGTCTTTCTTTGTGTTATTCAAGCAAATTTGTGCTAGGTATCTCTTTGAGTCTCTGTCTTTCCCAGTGGACATTACAGACTTTTGACCAGTGGTGTCCAAACTTGGCAACTTTAAGACTTGGGGACTTCAACTCCCAGAATTCCGCAGCCAGCCTGCTTTTGACTTTTCAAGGGCAGTTTCTCACAAATGTTTTGAACTGCAGTCTCTCTACACCAAAGGTTCCTAAACTGGGGGTAATTAGCCCCCCCCTCCAATCAGAAATGATTATTCAACGGGGGAGGTAACTGTCAAGACAGTTGTGTAAAACAACAGAGCCTGTTTGTTTTTGTTTGTTTGGGGGGGGGGTAGTTGGAGGTAATTACATCATTTGAAACCAGTAAAAGTGTTGAGTTGGGTCCACCATTTTAAGAACCACTCTTATGTTTCAAAACCTTTGACTCAAATAGACTTATCTTCAGCACTTTCATGGTCAAGAAATATGTCTGAAGCCAACTTTGGCATTGGGCCTTCCGGCCTGCCACATTTTCTCCTGTTGGAAAATGGGAGGGGGGGAGTATATGGAGTATGGGAGATATATAGTCTAAATAACATTATTTTCTCAGAGAGTCAAGGTCAACTAGCCCTGTAGCTGCGATCAGGTGACTGGGAGGCATCTCCAGTTTTGGATGGTGCCTGATTGGGCCATGTGATGGACATGTGGGTGCTGGGCCGGGACTTGGACTTTCATTTTGGGTGGGGAAAACCTGGAAGGTTTCAGATTCGGGTTTTCCCAGATGTGCCAATATGGCATCTCTAATAAAACAGATCTTTGAGGGAACTCAAGCCTCAGAGTCTTGTTTCGTTGGGGGCGTTACTTGGAACCCTGACACCATAGCTGTGAGGGATACTTGACTTGATCTTAGGTGAGAACGTCTTAATTAATGCTCTTAATTCTCAAGACATTAATCTATGGTTCATTACGTAACCCAAGAGGTACATTCATTATGATTGCTGTCACACTTAATAATTTCAGTCATTTTGACCCTGTTCTATGTAAAGCTTTGTATCTAAACAACTGTGAATTGTTTTCCCTTATTGGTACAGCCTTGATATAGACAGACAGACAGACAGAAGACAGATAGATGTGAAATTTAAAGACTTGAATGGCAGAAAAACTCACCATCTGGAAGGGACCTTGTACAATTTTCGTTCTGGGAGGGGAATACAGAAGTAATATTTAAAGCACTATTGTGCCAAAAATGTGCCAAAATCTGCCTGTTAATTCCATAAAAATATAATATTCCCAAAAGATTTATTCTCCTGCAAAAACAGCCCCCATGTTTCTATTTTATTCTCAGGGTACTTTGGAATGTATTTCTAATGTATTTTAAAACTGTTATTTATCTTTGGGGGAATGGAATGGCAAGAAGTACTGTTATTTTTTTCCCCTCCGTGGAAATTAAATTGAAGTATGAGAAATCAGGGAGGCTGTGTACTACAACAAAGATGATTGTGTAGTGAAAGATAGGACATCCACACAGTGCTAGAAATTAATTTTGGAACTCTGCACTACATTTATGACAATTTCATTGATAGTATCTTCTCTTTAACAAAAGAAATTTACTTTTTACCATCAAATTGAGGAGGGAGGGAGAGAAGGACGGAAGGAAGGAAGGAAGGAAGGAAGGAAGGAAGGAAGGAAGGAAGGAAGGAAGGAAGGAAGGAAGGAAGGAAAGATTGGCTATAAGCACAGTACATTGTTTACTCAAAATAGGAACCCAATTTCCTAATATAACAATTTGCATGAAAATTACATAGAGTTGAATGCCAAGTCACCGACCAGCTGTGTATATCAACTACAATCTACAGGCAAATTCCCCTCATCCTTTCATTTTTAAAACAGAAAATAAAGCCCGACCATTATCTGCCTTTGTTCTTAGTTTCATCTTTTCATTTTCAAAATTAAAATGTAATGCTTAATTTAATCTATGTGTTTCTGGGTACAGACTAACTCCACAACAACTCTGGTAGCTCACAAGGTGATATTAATAAAATAAAATAAAATGTAACATAAAATAAAATATAAATTTTATTTGATATAAAAAACATAAATAAAGAAAAAAATAAAGAAAAAACTCCTGCCGAAACATAAAACATATACAAATTCACTCCATAAGGCAGGGGTGTCAAGGCATGTCACATGACCTATCGAGACTTTTTTTCCCCTTTGCCAAACCGGGCGTGGGTGTGGCCAGCGCAACTCACAGGCCTGGAGTTTGTGGGGGGAGTTGGCAGAGGGGTGGCAGCGGTAGTGGCGGAGGAGAGGTCGTTGACTCGATAGCGGCCTTGTGGGGGGGGAGTTGGTGGAGGGGGAGCGGCGGTGGCGGAGGATAGGCTGCTGACTCGGCAGCAGCCTTGTGGGGGGGGGAGTTGGTGGAGGGGGGCAGTGGTGGCGGTGGTGGTGAGAGAGGCCGGTGAGGAGGCAACCATCGTGGATATGACAGACTGCTCCACCGCTCGTGCAAGTGATGTGAGCTGAAAAGCAGCCAGGTGGGAGGGGCCGCGAAGGGAAGGGGGGCGAGTGAGCGAGTGAGGGAAACACACAGAAGAGCTGCAGTTGTACATTTGTGTGGCATGTACCTGGCACCGGTGTGCCACCCACACAATCTGTACATATCATTGGTGCTGCACTTGTAAGGAATGTTGTGTGAAAATTTGATGGCAATTGGTGCAGTAGTTTCTGAGATTAGAGGTTTTGAACAAACTCATAGTTAACTTTTTATTTATATAAGATATAAGGTACAATACAAGATCGGATTTAAATGTCGCTAATGAGCTGATCTCGTATTATCTATCTAGAGAGGCTCACAGATAATCCAAGAAGCAGCATATTTATACCAGTGGTATATTTTTTTAAAAAATAGGGTAATATGGAAGCAAACTCATAAGTATTGTTTTCATTTATTAAAGGTAGATAAGTAGATAAGATCTACTCAAAAGCCATTGATAGGATGTAACTGTCTTTGGCACTGTGCTAAGTAAGTTTGGTTGCTGGTTTAGGTATATATGTTTTGCTACCAAGCAAAGAGTCCAGCTATCTGAACCAGCATTCAGTATGTACATCTAGGGCAGTGATGGCGAACCTATGACACGCATGCCACAGGTGGCACACAGAGCCATTTGTCAGGGCACGCGAGGCAATGCCCTGTCAGCTGGCCAGCGCACACATGTGTGCGCTGGCCAGCTGAATTCGCCCTTTTTTGCATGCTTTTTTCACCCTTCCCAGGCTCCAAAGACTTTGTAGGAGCCTGGGGAGGCTAAAAGAGCCTCACCCGCCCCCCGCCCCCAAGGCCCTCCGGAGGCTTCATGAACTTCCCTGAAGCCTCCGGAGCACTCAAAATGACCTCCGATTTGCTTGGAGCTTCATTTTGAGTGCTCCAGAGGCCTCAGGGAAGCCTCCTGAAGGTTGCTGAAGCCTCCAGAGGGTCTCCCGGGGGGGGGCTCTTTTCGCCCTCCCCAGGCTCCTATAAAGCCTCTGGAGCCTGGGGAGGGCGAAAAGAGCATGTAAAAAATGGGGGGGCGTGTCTGTAGTGCACGCATGCGCACTGGGGGGTCGCGCATTGCATTATGGGTGCAGCACACCCACACACAACCCCCCTGCACTCCCCCCCCCCTTTATGGCACGTGAGCCTAAAAAGGTTAGCTATTGCTGATCTAGGGTGTTGCAAACAAATCGCAAGAATAAATAACTACCCTAGTTAATACAAGTCACCCATAAAAACTTTGCTGGGCCAAGATATTACCATGCATTTCAGACTCCCAACCTTGCCGGTGTCCACCTAGCTCAGGGGTCTGCAAAGTTGGCTCTTTTAAGACTGGTGGACTTAAAGCTATGCTGGCTGGGGAATTCTGGGAGTTGAAGTCCACCAGTCTTAAAAGAGCCAACTTTGCAGACCCCTGAGTCCTAGCTCATTGACAGCACCACAAGAATAACAGATAATAAAACTCAATGGCAGCAATTGCAGAAGAGTTTGCATAAAGCCTAGTAAATTTAGCGGCACTTGGATGGCAGCTGCATGTAGATTTAGTATTGAATTAACATGAAATGAAAATTTCAAGATATTGTGCAGGAAGTTATTTACACATCACTCATTAACAATAAAAACATGATTTTTTTTAATCAGCTCACACAGCTGAAAATGTATCCTAAGCTGTCACTAAAATGTTGAATTGCTTAAGGAAGCAAGGCAGATTGAACAGTGAGCAGTGATAGCACTAAGATATAATTTGAGCTTATTTTTTTTCTTTTTTATATAAACACACACATACACAGATAGCAACTCATTCAATCATTCGCCGCTCCCTTTCTTAACCTCACTCCCTTCGGATATGCAATTGCTGAAACTCTCAAGTGCTAAAATATTGTTTAAGTTATAGTCCCAAAGCATTTGGAAGATACTTGTTGGGAAGTGGTTCATTATACTAGTTTCCCATCCTCTTGCCCGGAATTCAGTATTGGGTAACACCAGCCAGAATTTTTTTTTTTCTTCATCAGGTACAATAAATTTAGATTGAAGGCCTAAATTTATAAATAGATACAAACTTATGGTAAATTGTTTCAAACTCAAATGCAGAAAATATGACTTCAGCAACAGAGCAGTCAATGCCTGGAATGTACTACCTGACTCTGTGGTTTCTTCCCCAAACCCCCCAAAACTTTAAATTTAGACTGTCTACCGTTGACCTCAGCCCATTCCTAAGAGGTCTGTAAGGGGTGTGCATAAGCGCACCAACGTGCCTACTGTCCAGGGGTGGGTTTCTGCAGGTTCGCACCTACTCGCGACAACCGGTTGGTGAAATTTAGAGAACCGGTGAGAGGGGGTTCCACCAGCGTAACTGGAAGTAAATCTGGCCCGCCGCTGCCAGTGACCCAACGGGAAGGAAAGGAAAGGAAGGAAGGAAGGAAGGAAGGAAGGAAGGAAGGAAGGAAGGAAGGAAGGAAGGAAGGAAGGAAGGAAGGAAAGAAAGAAAGAAAGCAAGAAAGCAAGCAAGCAAGCAAGCAAGCAAGCAAGCAAGCAAGAAAGAAAGAAAGAAAGAAAGAAAGAAAGAAAGAAAGAAAGAAAGAAAGAAAGAAAGAAAGAAAGAAAGAAAGAATTTATCACCACAATTGAGTCCAAAATTTTGGTTGCTAAGCAAGAGCGTTGTTAAATGAGTTTCACCACATTTTAAAAGATGGCCACTCCTACCCTGTCACATGACTGCCAAGCCACGCCCACAAAATAGGCCACACCTACAGAGTAGGTTCTAAAAATTTGAAACCCACCCCTGCTACCGTCCCTGTCCTAATGTTTCTTTTTATCCGTATCCATGTCATATATCCAAAATCATGCTTATACATATAAGCATGGTTTTGGATATACAATATATGTTGTCTAATACATGCTTGATGAAATAAATCTATATAAATAAAAATGTAACAAGAGTGTGTTCAAAACAGCTAATCTCCGAAAGTACCGCACCGATCGCTTCCAAATTTTCACACAACGTTCCTTTCAAGTACGGCACCAATGATATATATAGATTGTGCAGATGTCACACCTGTGCCAGGTACACGCAACGGAAATGTAAAAAATTGTAAAAAAGGTAGGTAGATGGATACAGAGAGAGCAGTGGGCCACAGGTATTATGTCATCCTTTATGACATAAAATACTCTGTCCAGGTGGGTAGATAGGCAGCTATAGGGAGAGAGGGAGAGAGGGAGAGAGAGAGAAATACATTAGGTAGGTAGGTAGGTAGGTAGGTAGGTAGGTAGGTAGGTAGGTAGGTAGGTGGAAAAATACAGTAGCTCGGTAGATAGGTAGAGGGATAGAGAAGGAGAGGGAGAAATACAGTAGGTAGGTAGGTAGAGGGAGAGAGGGAGAAATACAGTAGGTAGGTAGGTTGGGGGTTTACGGTGGTTGTGTGTATGTGTTTGTTTGTGCAGGTGTAGATCTACACACATTGGTTGGCCATTTAACCAAACTGGGCCACAGCAACGCGTGGCCGGGAACAGCAAATAAATAAATAAATAAATAAATAAATAAATAAATAAATAAATAAATAAATAAATAAATAAATAAATAAATAAATAAATAAATAGAAATCTACCTACAATCTGCCTACAATCCAGCAAATTGCAATGAACAGTGTTCTGTATTCCAAAATGTAGCACCATAACCTCCCATAAAAGGGACTTCCTGAAAGAAAGACCATTTCTGTAACATGAAAACATCAATATATTACATGATCACTGAAGACGCTCAGAAAAACCTTGAACTGTCAGAAATAATCCGTGTGGAGTCAACCATTTAGTTTCCATAGCTTTCAACCAGCTTCTTCCATAAGCAAGATATGGGGACAATAACTTGATTGTGTCCTCTATCACAACTTCTTCTTGTGACAATCTGCAATCAGCCTTGAGTTCCTGCTGGCTATTCACATATCACCACAGAAATGTAATCAAACACTGCTATGAAATAGGTGGGAGCAGGGCATAATTTAGTTTTCATATAAAATGTTCAGAAAAGAAGAGAAAAGGAGAGGCCACAGATCCACAGGGCTGGCATTAGATGTGAAACTTTTAGAAGGAGATGGGAGAACTACAAAACAAGGTCACAATGGCTGGAAACTCTGATTGTTGTAGATAGCTTTGACTGTTGAAGAGGCATGATCTTAGCAAAGAACAATATGGATTGGCTAATTTGAGTTGGATTAGGAAGATTTTATCCTGTTGAAGGTGTCAGTCCTGCAGCCATCTTTTCTTTTGGATCTCTGGCCTGCCACACTTTCTATTATTCTACTACGCATTTTCCATTGTGTGAAAACTGGAGGTGGGATTGTACCGAGTTAGATGCTATGTAGCCATAACAAAATTCTTTCTAGAAATCCAAGGCCATCCTTTGTCTTTGCACCTCTGCACCTGACCAGAACTGGATGGATAGAACTGCCAGCATGGCAGTGGAAGATTGGACCATGTGATGGACTTGTGGGTGGAACCCTGAAATTTTAAACTTTGAGAAAGAGATAGGAGAGCTAGAAAACAAAGTCATAATGGTTGGAAACTAGGATCATTGTAGATAGCTTTGACTGTTGAAGAGGCATGATCTTAGCAAAGAACAATGTGGGTTGGCAAACATGAGTTGGATTAGGAAGGTTTTATACTGCTGAAGGCTTGTTAGTTGAAGGGTTAAGTCCAAAAAGGAGTTCAGGAAGATTGACAAGGAAGAAAGGAAAGAAATTCTGCAGAGCTTATCTACCCAATGCAGATGGCTCTGGTCAGAATCAAGGTTAATGGAAGACCCAAAATATTACTTACTTTTACATAGAAAAAGCCAGGTGGCAGAAAATGGTCACCTGTATTTATCAGTCCTTCCTTAACTGTAGGATATAGGATAATTAGCATATAGGTAGTCTATGCAAATAGAATAATACGTGTATGTATAAAACCAAATTTATACAGTACCTACTAGTATGTATCCAAGCAAATATAAAAATTATGCTATATGATATTAAGCGGAAGAAGTATTCAGAATCTCAAGTTACTGTTTTTGTTACAAAACAGGCCATAGAAAAAGGCAGTAGAGTTATGCAATATTTTGATAGCAAATGATGCTTGCAAAGATTGGCTGGGAAATTAAATTCAACATTATCTGTTTGTTTAATAAATGTGTGCGGGGGAAGGGAATGTATATTTTGCACTGAAGTTTATCAAATCATGAGAAACCACAGCAAAGCATGTCGCATATTGTTTTCCTATAAGATAAAAAGTTTCAAAAATTATCTTCTCTCAAAAATGAATGTCTTTAGCTCTTGGGTCATTTCTTTTTACTATTTTCTGTATCTTTTCCTTTTTATGTGAAAACTATACTTAGATTTCCCCATAGAATGATTAATGGCATTGCAACACTTTAAATCCAAGTTCATTCTTTCCATTCTACATCAAAATGCTCAATAAATTCTTCAAATGTGAAGAACTGAATTCTTCAGGATTTGCAAATCAATAAAAGTCTCCTTTCAAAGAATTCAGAGGATATCTTTAATGCAAAACTACCTCCCATTTGTCAATAGTTAAAACCTGGCAGTCCCCTTACTTTTGAACTTGGGGAAATTATTAAGGGCATACAGATATATAGATAAGTACATACACACCAGTGGTGGGTTTCAATTTTTTTTAGAACCTACTCTGTGGGTGTGGCCTATTTTGTGGGCATGGCTTGGCAGTCATGTGACAGGGTGGGAGTGGCCACCTTTTAAAATGTGGTGAAACTTATTTAACAACGCTCTTGCTTAGCAACCAAACTTTTGGACTCAATTGTGATGATAAATTCTTTCTTTCTTCCTTCCTTTCTTCCTTCCTTCCTTCCTTCCTTTCCTTTCCTTCCCGTTGGGTCACTGGCAGCGGCAGGCCAGATTTACTTCCGGCTCTCGCGAGTAGGTGCGAGCCTGCAGAAACCCACCACTGATACACACACACACAACCATAGATATATGCAGCCTGCAAATAAATGAATGAATAAACTCCATCAAGTCTTGAAAGTTGATGTTACATCCAAACAAATATCCAAATGTTTGACAAGTCTTCGGTGTTTTCTGGGGCGTTTGAAAACATTTCTCAGTGAGTTTTAGTTGCATTTAGATCTTATCCCCGCTGAAACACTTCAAAGGAAATATACATGATAGGAGTAAAATTGCAAGTAATGAACTCCCTGGTTTATAGTGCTTACATATAACAAGATGATATGGCCATTTGAAACTGAGAAGTGTCATATACAATCTTCTTCTTTTTCCTGGAAAATACAAGATCATCTAAAACAGGGGTCCCCAACCTTTGCAACTTTAAGTCTGAAGGACTTCAGTTCCCAGACTTCTCCAGCCAGCTTTGCTGGCTGGAGAATTCTGGGAGCTGAAGTCCTTCAGACTTAAAGTTGCAAAGGTTGGGGACCCCTGATCTAAAAGAGGTGTCATAGTTAGCATTTATGTAGCTTATTCCAAGGTTTTTAGGTCTTCCTGCCACTTCTCAGTCTGAATATGGGGTGTGGGGGAACAGTTCAAGTAGTTCTCAACCAGGGTTGGACTGCTACGGGTTTGCCCAGGTTTTTCGAGAACCCATAGCTAATGTTATGGCCGGTTCGGAGAACCTCCAAATCCCATTCCTGACTGGTTTTCTAAGAATCGCTTTAACGAACTAAGCATAATAGCTGTAAAAATAAATACCTGAACAACTGGTCCTTGGCAAGACCAAATGGTCCCCTTTACTGTTGAAACTGAAAGCAAGAAAGGATCAGAAAGCTAAAATTAAAAATAAAGGTTTTGACTGAAAGATGAGAAGAATTTCCCAGTGTGGTAAAGTAATGAAAGTCTGCGTAAAAAGGTGATGGATTTCCCTAGCTGGAGATTTTTAGATGGGGGCTAGAAGGGCATTCCTGGAATTAATAGCTTTCTATACCAAATAAAAGGCGGGACTAACCTAACCTACATGATCCCTACCAGTCCATATAGTCCATGTTTCTATGAATGTTGCAATACAGTACAATATAATAGCAGAGTTGGAAGGGACATTGGAGATCTTCTAGTCCAGGGGTCTCCAACCTTTTTTGCACCAGGGACCGGTTTCATTTTAAAGAAAATTCTGCGGACCAGCTGGCCTAGAGGAGAGGGGGGAGGGGGAACAGGCGGCGCATGCGCACGTGGGGGGGGGAGTTGGCTCACATGGCCCTCTAGGGCAGTGGTGGGCAAACCTATTAGTCAATAGAGCCAAATATCAACAGTACCACTACTGAAATTTATTTTGAGAGCCAAAAGGTGTGGCCTGTTTTGTGGGAGTGGCTCAGTGGTCATGTGACCCGTGGGCGTGGCCAACTTGGAAAATGTGGTGAAACTCACTTAACGGTCTTGCTTAGCAACCAAAATTTTGGGCTCAATTGTGGTCATAAGTTCTTTCTTTCTTTCTTTCTTTCTTTCTTTCTTTCTTTCTTTATTCCATTTCTGGCTGGTCTTTGGTCTTCTGAAGATGGTAAAAATGGATTTATGGGCACTCGTTATATATAAAGGCAGCCCATGACTCTTTGGGATGCTGGTTGGAATCCAGGAAATGACTCAGAGGATGTGATTTCTTTGAAATGACTACTGGGAGAAAAATAGATCTTTAACCTGGTTAACCAAACAGGTAGCTTGAGGTGGAAGGAAATAGGAAAATAGATTTCTTCCTTTCCTTTCCTTTCCTTCCTTCCATTGCCTCCCTCCCCCTTCCTCCCTTCTTTCCTTCCCTCTCTCCTACCCTCCATCTCTCTTTCTTGTTCTTTCTTTCTTTCCTTCCTTCCTTCTTTCACCCCTCCCTTCCTCCTCCCTCCCCCTTCTTTCCTTCCCTCCCTCCCACCCTCCATTCATCTTTCTTTTTCTATTTTTCTTTCTTTCTCTTTCCCTGTTTCTCTCTCTCTCTCTCTCTCTCTCTCTCTCTTTTCTCTCTTTTCTCTCTCTCTCTCTCTCTCTCTCTCTCTCTCTCTCTCTCTCTCTCTCTCTCTCTCTCTCTCTCTCGGTCTCTCCCTCCCCCGGGAAGCAGCAGAGGGGCCGGCATGTCAGCTGGAGAGGAGAAGGAGGAAGCAGCCCCCTGGGCAGAGGATGGCTGAGCACACCTCCACCAGCTCCTTCCGACGGCCACCGCGGCGCACTTTCCGGGGCTTCCCGGAGGGGCCAGCATGTCAGCTGAGGAGGTAACGGCTGCCTCATCCCACAGCGAGCAAGCGGGCGGAGGACTCGAGCCTGTGGCTACCTTAAGCACTGCCGAAACCGTCCGGGCGCCACACGGGGCTGGAAGGGAGGTGGGCGTGCGGTGCCCAGATGGCCTCGGCGGTGCTTAAGGTAGCCGCAGGCTCGGGTCCTCCGCCCACTCGCTCACTGTGGGATGAGGCAGCCGTTACCTCCTCAGCTGACATGCCGGCCCCTCCGGGAAGCCCTGGAAAGTGCGCCGCGGTGGCCGTCGGAAGGAGCTGGTGGAGGTACGCTCGGCCATCCTCTGCCCAGGGGGCTGCTCCCTCCTCCTTCTCTCCAGCCCTGCGGCCCGGTTCCTATTAGGCCGCGGACCAGCACCGGGGGTTGGGGACCCCTGTTCTAGTCCAACCCCCTGCCTAGGCAGGAACCTTATACCGTTTCAGACAAATGGCTATCCAACCTCTTCTTAAAGACTTCCAGTGTTGGGGCATTCACAACTTCTGGAGGCAACTTCTGTTGCACTGATTAATTGTCCTAACTGTCAGGAAATTTCTCCTCAGTTCTAAGTTGCTTCTCTCCTTGTTTAGTTTCCACCCATTGCTTCTTGTTCTTTGTAGGAGGAAGGAGAAGCTATAAAGCAAGACCCAAGAATGAAAGCACTTCTCTTCATTCTCCATTCTTTTTTCCCAAATTAATGTTTTCTCCAGTGTACATTTCTCTTAGTCACAGGCTATGTCACACTAAATTAGGATTAACAACTCAAGGAACACTTTTGGTCCCTCCACCATGACAGACTGTGAGCCCTGATCAAATTCAAGACTTGATTTCTGTGGCTTGAGTTTAGGGTTTCTGGTCTGGTAAATCAGGCTGGAAATAGAAATGTGAGGCCTCCAGAAAGCGAAGTGCTTCCTTCTCCGATCTTAACACTATCCTATATAAGCGTCTCAAATGCCAATGAAATTTAAATAATTTTAGCGCCTGAATAACAGAATTGGAAAGGACCTTGGAAGTCTTCTAGTCCAACTGCTTGCTCAAGCAGCAGACCCTATACAATTTCAGACAAGTGACTATCCAATCTCTTCCTAAAAACCTCCAGCATCTGCACTTTCTGAAATCAAGCAGTTCCAATGATAAATTGTTCTCTCAGGAAATTTCTCCTTCGTTCTAGGTTAGTTCTTTTCCTGATTAGTTTCCATCCATTGCTTCTTGTTCTGTCTTCAGGGAGTTTGGAGAATAAGTCCACCCTCTTCTGTGTGGCAGCCCCTTAAGACTGCCACAAAACTTAGATTTCTTTTTTGAAGTTAATGTTTTTTCCAGTCTGGAGGCCTCAAAATATTTGATTGCCTCTAAAACAATTGCAGAGGCGCAAGCCTTTCTCGAAAAACACTCCCTAACCCTTGAAGATGATACCGGGGGAGCAGAGGCGGCCATGGCTCCACCCGCTGGGGGCCAGGGGGAAGAAGATACAATTGCCAAGAGATTTAGATCTCAAAAATGACTTTATTTTAGTATAATACAATGTTGTTTGGATGTTTAAGCACGTTTGCTAGCACTGTTCTTTTTATTATAACTTTATTTGCATCTCTGTCCACTTTGTAGTATGTATATATAACTGAAATATCTATTTTGTGTATGAAGACTCAGATGGAGTCGATGATTTCGACGAGAAAGTTCTCAAAATGTCTTTTCGCACCTTACCCTTACCTTTTGTATACAAAATTTGTAAAACCCAATAAAACTTTTTTTCATAAATAAAATATTTGATTGCCTCCATTTTTTATTAAATGAAAAGCTGAATTTCAGTTAGAGATTAGTGGGAATAACATTGTATTTTCCCCCACCCAAATTCCCCAGCTTTAAACTGTTTTTTAATCGAAAGCAAATCTTCCAATCCTTTTCTTACAATTAAACCAGCAGTAGGGATTAATTGGAGGTAAGCATATCCACAATTTAATTAATGATTGATAATTTTCGCAAAAGAAGCCACAGAGAGAACTGGGAAGAGAGGAAAGTGACATTCAATGGAAATAAGTTATTCTCTCTAATATATTACCTTATTTAATATATCCCTCCAAACTTACTTCTCCAAGACATGGTGCCCATGTGTCAGAAATCCAGTGATGCAGGTTGCAACCACTGTCATCACAGAAAAAGAAGATACGAAATGGAGAGAAAATTGCTGTCTTCCTACGGTGCCTTCCAAACTGCTCCATATTAATAGGGAGAAAACCTTGGATTTGAATTTCAGAATGCTTTTAAGGCATGTAATGATAGGGTGATTGTTCTATATTGCATTTTATGGGAGAAGAATACGGTCGGGACTATTGGTGCCACCACTGTGAGGTGAGTCAATAATCAGAACGCTCCAAAAAGAAGGCTTAGCTGTTTTTTCGGGGTCCAAAGAAAATAAGACCAAAAAATTCTTTTTGGAGAAACCAAAGGCTTAAGATACAGAAAGATCTTGACAAACTTGAACATTGGGCACTATCTAACAAAATGAAATTCAATTGTGAAAAAAGTAAGGTTCTACATTTAGACAAGAAAAACAAAATGCACAGGTACAGTTGCTCAATAGTAGCAACTGTGAAAGGGATCTTGGAGTCCTAGTGGACAACCATTTAAATATGAGCCAGCCGTGTGCAGCAACTGCCAAAAAAGCCAACACAGTTCTAGGCTGCATAAACAGAGGGATAGAATCAAGATCACGTGAAGGGTTAATACCACTTTATAATGCCTTGGTAAGGCCACACTTGGAATATTGCATTCAGTTTTGGTCACCACGATGTAAGAAAGATGTTGAAACTGTAGAAAGAGTGCAGAGAAGAGCAACAAAGATGATTAGGGGACTAGAGTTGCAGGAACTGGGTATTTCTAATTTAATGAAAAGAAGGACAAGGGGAGACATGATAGTAGTGTTCCAATAACTCAGGGGACACCACAAAGAAGAGGGAGACAAACTATTCTCCAAAGCACCTGAGGGTAGAACAAGAAGCAATGGGTGGAAACTAATCAAGGAAAGAAGCAACTTAGAACTAAGGAGCCATTTCCTGACAGTGAGAACAATTAATCAGTGGAACAGCTTCCCTCCAGAAGTTGTGAATGCTTCAACACTGTAAGTTTTTAAGAAGATGTTGGACAACCATTTATCTGAAGTCATGTAGGGTTTCCTGCCTGGGCAGGAGGTTGGACTAGAAGACCTCCAAGGTCCCTTCCAACTCTGCTATTCTATTCTATTTTAAATCTGAAAATAAATCCATTGCATACATCCATAAAGTATTCTGCAATCCACTTCTCATGTGATTCTCTTCCATAAAGGAAGAATTAAGAGCAGAAATGATTCCCTTTTTAACCTGATTTTTTCCGCTTAATTTTTTTCACAATTTTCTTGGTGGATGGATCCAAGCAAATCTCAAACTGTGCAAGTAAAAAATTTGAGAAAGGAATTTTTTAAAATTTCTTTCGGGAATCACCTTTTCTCTCTGACTGAGGGATATGAAAATCAAACTCTTTGTCTTATCGCTGGGAGAAAACGTTTTTTATGGTCCATTCAGTTCATCCATCATATATTCAAAGAAGTCTCTTTGGGAATCTTAGTCAAGGAGTAGCGTTTAATCGTGTTCCAACAATGAACATGAGGAGAAGAGAAGGCATAGCCCAGGGGTGGGCAAACTTTGCAACTTTAAGTCTGAAGGACTTCAGCTCCCAGACTTCTGGGAGCTGAAGTCCTTCAGACTTAAAGTTGCAAAGGTTGGGGACCCCTGTTCTAGACCAATCCTAGGTTAACATCCCTGTTTCTTTTAGCACTTAAACTTATACACCGCTTCATAATTTACAGCCCTCTCTAAGTGGTTTACAGAGTCAGGATATTGCCCCAAACAATCTGGGTCCTCATTTTACCCACCCCAGAAGGATGGAAGACTGAGTCAGTCTTGAGCAAAGCTGGCTGGAGAAGTCTGGGAGCTGAAATCCTTCAGACTTAAAGTTGCAAAGTTTACCCACCCCTGGCATAGCCTGTGAAGCTGTTATGGGTGTAGATATCTAAGACTCCAAACATCAAAGGCCTTCTAGATAACACCTTTTCCTGCTACTTTGCCACACAGACCTTTTTCGGTGTCACAAAAAGGAGATTGGACACTTCTAAACAGATGACGGATCCTGGAACCATGATGGTGAACTATGGCATGCATGCCAGAGGTGGCATGTAGAGCTCTCTCTATGGTCACACCAGCCGTTACCCAGCACAGCTGAGCCATGCATGCATGTGCATCTCCCGCCGGCCAGCTGGTCTTTGTGGGAGGGAGCAGGGCGCATACACAGGAGGCACTCCCAAGCTCAGCATCTTAGCCTCTGAGCAGTGGTGGGATTCAAATAATTTAACAATCGTTTCTCTGCCCTAATGACCAGCTGGGTAGGCGGGGCTCAGTAGTCATGTGACTGGGTGGGCGTGGTCAACTCAACATAACTCAGATCGATGGGTGCTTCGCCTTAGCTGTTGCAATGCAATAAGGATTAACCGGAGAGGAAGTTTCTGTAAGTAGGGCAACAAAAAATAGGCTAGAAACAACACCAGAATGTTTCCTTCCTGCCTTCCTTACAGGATTAGCCCTGGAAAGTGGGGAAAAGCAAAAGGAGATTTCTTCCAACAACCGGTTCTCCAAACTGCTTAGAAAGTTAACAACCGGTTCTCCCGAATAGGTGCGAACTGGCTGAATCCCACCACTGCCTCTAAGCCACTGAGCCTTAAACATTTGGCCATAGCAGGGGTGGATTCCTGCCAGTTCTAACCTCTTCTCTAGAAGAGGTTCCAAAAATCTACAGTGCCATTTAGAACCTGTTCCAGCTCCCTCCCCCCTCCCTGTCCACACATCATCAAGATGAAGAGCGAGAGGAGGAATTCTGGAATTTGAAGTCCACAAGTCTTAAAGCTGCCAAGTTTGAACATCCCGGGTTTGTTTTTTTCTAAAGGGTTAGGGGTGCAAGGGTCTTGTAACTTGACAGGTTTAAGACTTGCGTGCTTCAATGCCAGAGTTTCTGAGCCAACATTTTGGTTGCTAAGCAAGAGCGTTGTTAAGTGAGTTTCACCACATTTTACAAGTTGGCCATGCCCACCCAGTCACATGACTGCCAAGCCACTCTGACTCAGTCACATGGCACTCCCACAAAGCAGGCCACACCTACAGAAGAGGTTCTAAAAAGCTTTGAAACCCACTGGGCCATAGGTAAGCCCATATCTCTGAATTTTAACTCCCTGCATAAAAACGATGAGGTTATTAACTTCTACTTCAAGGTTATATAGTAAGCACAGTATGTTTATCTATGCAAAACCTAGATCATTCTATATTTCATTTCATCCCAGAATGAAATTTACTTATTATCAAACTAGAAGTAAGTCGGTGTTTTCACTCTGTTTCATGTTTCAGCTTTCATTCTTTTCTTTTCTTTTCTTTTCTTGAAGCTTTGCAGCAAAGGCGCAGCTTTAGGGAAGCCCTTTGAAGCCTGTCCAAGAGATATTTCAAGTATTGCCAGTTTTATTGAAACCAAGCTTGTAATCTGCTACTTGAAGATGAGAAAGCCTGATCTTGCTCTGAATCATTCTCACAGGTAAAAAAACAAAATGCCATGATGCATTTCTCTTTCTTTCTTTCGAGGAAAAACCCTCAAACACAATTGTGTGTGTGTGTGTGTGTAAGCATGTGTGAAAATTGTCTAAGATCATGCATGATCTCGGGATCCAGCAACTACAGTGGGAGTCTACCCTGTCTGTCTCTAAGGTAAGTGTGCTAGTTGTTCCCAATTCTAGGGGGCTGTGCTCATCTCCATTTCAAAGCCGAAGAGCCAGCGTTGTCCGAAAATGTCTCCGTGGTCATATGGCCGGCATGACTTAAATCCTGAAGGCGCACGGAATGCTATTACCTTCCCACCAAAGTGGTCCTTATTTTTCTACTTGCATTTTTACGTGCTTTCGAAGTGCTAGGTTGGCAGAAGCTGGGACAAGTAACAGGAGCTCACTCAGTTATGCAGCACTAGGGATTCGAACCTCCGAACTGCTGACCTTTCTGATCGACAAGCTCAGCATCTTAGCCACTGAGCCACCATGTCCCCCGTTGACTGTCTTTACTGCCTAGGATATGTCAAATGACTTTTATTCATCTCTAACCAGAATGAGAGTATAGTTCAACTCATTTTCAGCACACCAAGTTAGGTCAAACTACATTAACGTTTTGCTCTTTGGTTTGAAGATTTTAGAGAAGTGTGGATCAAAACGTTGGGAGTAGAACCAATACCATATATGGAAAGCGCAGGGATGGCTTTTGCATGGCTCAGTGGCTAAGACGCTGAGCTTGTCGATCAGAAAGGTTGGCAGTTCGGCAATTTGAATTCCTAGAATCGTGTAACGGAGTGAGCTCCCGTTACTTGTCCCAGCTTCTGCCAACCAGGTAGTTCGAAAGCACGTAAAAATGCAAGTAGAAAAATAGGCACCACTTTTGGTAGGAAGGTAACAGCATTCCATGCACCTTTGATGTTGAGTCATGCTGGCCACATGACCACGGAGTTGTCTTTGGACAGCGCTGCCTCTTCGGCTTTGAAACAGAGATGAGCACCGCCCCCTAGAGTCAGGACTGACTAGCACATATATGCAAGCAGAACCTTTATCTTTACTATGTCCTAATGGTAAATAATATCCAGTTGTGTATGTTCGGTTTTGGCTAACCAAATATTTAAAATTTTCACATTTTATTGTTTATTTTATGCGTGCTTTGATATTTAAAAATTTCAAAGCACACATAAGGCATTCTGGCAAAATGGGGAAAGCAAGCCTCTCAGATTGTCCTAAATGAATGTCCCTAGGAGACGCAAAAGCACAGTTGTAAAATTAAACAATTAAAAAAAATATTCCCAAAGAGGTTACTAACATTCAGAGAAGCATACAGGACAATACTCAATATACTAGACTAGAGTGTCCGCCTATGGAGATTCTCAGTCATCCAGGTCATGGTTGTCTCAAATGTGCTTTTTCAAGAGGCAACTGGACTTTCTGGTTTTTCTTTGAAGAGGTTTCGCTTCTCAACCAGGAAGCTTCTTCAGCTCTTCAGAGCTTCTTGGATGAGAAGCGAAATGTCTTCAAAGAAAAAAACCAGAAAGTCCAGTTGCCTCTTGAAAAAGCACCTTTTTCGAGCAGGGGCAGGCTAGACTGGCGTTTCTCGACCTTGACATCTTTAAAATATGTAGCTCCAGCACATAGAATTTCCTAGCCAGCAATAAAAGGACAAAAATCAGGATCAGGTGTGGTAGAGTTGCTGTACAAGGGAACACTATCATGTGCTCAAGATGCACTGGTAATCTTCTATATAAATAAAAATGTAACTATGAGTTTGTTCAAAACCGCTAATCTCAGAAACTACTGCACCAATCGCCACCAAATTTTCACACAACGTTCCTTACAAGGGAAGCACCAATGATACATACAGATTGTGTGGATGGCACAACGGTGCCAGGTACATGCCACACAAATGTAAAACTGCAGCTCTTCTGTGTGTTTCCCTCACTCGCTCACTTGCCCCCCTCCCCTTCGCGGCCCCTCCCACCCGGCCGCTTTTCAGCTGATATCACTTGCACAAGCGATGGAGAGGTCTGCGTCATATCCGCGACAGTTGCCTCCTCAGCAGCCTCTCTCCTCCACCGCCGCCGCACCCCCACCAACTCCCCCCCTCACAAGGCCGCTGCTGAGTCAGTGGCCTCTCGACGGCCCCGCTGACCCCGCAGCCAACTTCCCCCCATAAGGCCACTGCTGAGTCAGCAGCTTCTCTCTCCTCTCTCTCTAGGTAGGTAGGTAGGTAGGTAAGTAGGTAGGTAGAGAGAGGGAAAATACAGTAGGTAGGTAGGTAGGTAGTGGGATAGAGAGAGGGGGGAGAAATACAGTAGGTCGGTAAGTAGATAGATAGAGTAAGAGAGGGAGGGGAGGGAGAGAGAGGGAAAACCGAGGCAGAGAAGGAAGGGGGTCGCTGAGAGGTTCTATGAGGGGAAACTTTTTCATTTAACCAAACTTGGCCACAGCAACGTGTGGCGGGTACAGCTAGTAAGTAATAAACGTCTCCCAATAATGAGGGGTTTCTGAACTGGTTTCTGATGGCTCTACAGGAAAGACTTACAACAGTTCATTAGTGACTGTTCACAAGTTACAATGCCTTGAAAAAAGTGACTCATGCCCATTTTTCCCATTTACAACCTTTGTAGCATGCCCATGATCATGTGATCAAAATTCTGACTCATACTTAAGACCATTGCTGTGTCCCAAGGTCATGGGATCATCTTGTGCAACCTTTTGACCAGCAAAATCAATGGGGAATGTCAGAGTCACTTAACAACTGTGTTACTAACTTATCAACCTCAGTGAGTCACTTAACAACGGTGTCAGAAAAGGTTGTAAAATGGTGCAAAACTCTCTTAACAAATATCTCCCTTAAGATCAGAAATTTTGGGCTCAATTGTGGTCATATGTCGAGGACTACCTGGATCTAGATGATTATGAAAGTGCCAATATCTAGATAGAAAATAGTGCAGTGCTTGTCCAGATTGTTGAAGACCAATCTGGTAGCTAGAGGCTGTATTTTCCCCACCTTTCGTTCAAGTGGCGTTCATCAGTCCTGATCATGCTACAGATCCATGCAGATTTATTGTACTAATGTGAAGTATACCTTTACTCCGTGTTCTATCCTTCACAAGCCTAACATCCACGTGGGATAGGTGGCTATGTTAGTATCTCTAAATCATAAGATCTGGGAAGTGGTCCCAGATAGCAATAGCGCTTAGACTTATAGTGCTTTTGAAGCCCTCTCTAAGTGGTTTACAGAGTCAGCCTATTGCCCCCAACAATCCGGGTCCTCATTTTACTGACCTCAGGAGAATGGAAGGCTGAGTCAACCTTGAGCCTGGTGAGATTCGAATTGCTAAATTGCAGGCAGCCTGGCAGGCAGCAGAAGTAGCCTGCAGTACTGCACTCTAACCACTGGGCCGCCACGGCTCTTCATATTTTTGAAAGGTGATTTTGATCTGGCTCCTATGTTAGAGAACTGATGACTTATCCTAAGGCAGAGGAAACTGAAGGATTCTATCTTACTTCTTAGAGGATGCTATGGCATCAGTTGGTAAAATACCTGACATTGTTATTAGCTGTTGCCAGCTCTCCTTAAGTTCCCTAAAAGGTTTTCTATTAGTATTGTTTGTTTGGCATGTCATTCATAGGCTTGCTATATATATTAACATTTCCTCAAGATTTAAAAATATGAATGTTAAAAAGATCTATATTCAGTATACCAATGTCAAGGTCAGGGGTGTCAAACCCATGGTGTCGTGTTGGTGTCATGTGATTTATTGGGACTTTCCCCCCTTTTACTAAACCGGGCATGGGCGTGGCCAGCGCATGATGCACCTGGCCTGCAGGCTGGGAGTTTGACAGTCCTGGTCTAGGCCATCTAGCCATTAAAGCACAGCATCGCTTATATCAAAAAAATCAGATAATGGACCAATATATGTTCTCAGCTTATAGCCAGTCACAATGTGATCTATAGTTGGATGTAGACCCTACAGTCGCACTGAGGGGAGAATACTATGCCCCATTTATACAGTGAGAATAGTATAAATTATACACTGTGATTTTCCCCTCCCTCCCTTCCTTCCTTCCCTCCTTCCCTCCCTCCTTCCTCCTTCCTTCCTTCCCTTCCCTCCCCTCCTTCCTTCCTTCCTTCCTTCCTTCCCTCCTTCCCTCCTTCCTTCCTGCCTTCCTTCCTGCCCTTCCATCCTTCTTTCCTTCCTTCCTTCCTTCCTCCCTCTCTCTCTCCCTCCCTCCCTCCCTCCCTCCCTCCCCCCCTTCCTTCCTTTTGGGCATATCAAACAAAGCAATGGCTTTTAACTAGTCACTATTTCAAAGAATCTGTACCGGGGCCCCCAAGGTATTTTTCAAAACAAACTTGATGCTGAAAGTTGAAGCTTAATTGTGCAACTTTGCAACTTCCCATTTTATTTCTTTTTAATTAAAGTCAGGTGGGGCATGGAAGGATTTGATCAATGCTTGGATGACCACCTGTGCATTGCAGAACATGCAGTGAGGAATGTGTTGGATAGGGCAAGTTAAACTCACCCCCCCCCCCTTTCTTGTATTCCTCAAAGAAGAAAATAAATTGAATTCAATTCACCCAAGCTTTCTTGCTTTCCCAGAATGAAGCAGCTCTATAATGAACGATATACTACAGAGTCTGTCAAAACTTCTCAACACCACTGGAAGATTTCATGCATGCAAAGCAGCTTTTTAATTTTTTCCCCCCTTACTAACTTTAAGCAATACTTTTGAAAATTCCTGGGTTTGAAGGGGAGGTGATATGATATGGCTGTTTCACCCACCCTAAAGATAGGTCATAAATTAAACTACAGCTATTTGACTTTGTCGCAAAATAGTAGTCACCCAGATGTCACTTACCTGGAAAAGTAGCTATGCAGCTAGAACAGAAATTAAAACTCATTTCATTCTCTTATACAAAGAACCTTCCAGAAGACAAATGGCTGCTTTAAGTATGACACTATTTCTTAATTACTGGGATAGGAAATATTGTACAAATTACTCAAGTGATCTTTTTATTAACTTACTTATAGTTGGGTGAGCCACAATTTGGATGAGAATACTTGTTATACATTATGTTCATTATGCTGTATAGATATTTGTGGCTCATATTTCACAAGAGGAGAAAAGTCTTTTGTACGCATGAATACAATTCTTGAAGTAATAAAAGTGAGTATTAAAAATCTATATTCACATGGAGACGTGTCCTTCCAGCCCCATCCAACCCTGATTTTTCCTAATATCTGATATAATCAGGTTTATTTTTCCACCAAGTGAAATTTCCTCAGCACATATCCTAAAAAATATTATTTTAAACACAGAATAAGTGTTATTAGAACCAAACCAGTAATCTCAGCAGTTGCATGAAATATATGTTATGGTATATGGAATCTACCTTAGGAAATGGAGATGAGATGCTGTCTAGGGATTGATCAGATAAATGGTGAGGGGGACCTCACAGTTGCATAGCAGGCCAAGAAAAAAAAACCCTCAGGCAGGATACTCCCTAATTTAACAGAATGTAAAAAGAGACATTGGGAGATTTGTACTTTCTAATTTGCATGCTTGTGTTAATGGAATTGTATAATAGAGTAGAATTAGATCGGCCGGGTTATGTTTCCTGTCTATTTGAGAAGGCGACAGAATGCAAGTAACGGTGCCAAATATGCAATTAATATTGCACACTATCCAATTAAGGAATGAACCTACCAGTTCTGTGGTCCACCAATATTAACACACTGTTAAAAGCATCTGGGTTCAGATGAAAGAACAAAGTAATAGAAAGAATCCTTGCTAGGACTCTACTAAAGACCATAAAACCAGTCAGAAGAAGTGAGCAAAGATTTATTAAAATAGATAACCTGACAGTATCTGAAGTAGATACCTGAACTCTCAAAAAAGCATGAAATGGTTGTGATGGGAGACTTCTATTACTCAGATATCTATTGGAAAGCTAATTCTCAAGATGCTAGATGAATTCTTGACTTGTGTGGCTGAAATATTTTTTTGTTTTGAAGTTTTATTTAGAGGCTAAGGGGTCTCTTCTCTTGGATTTAGTCTTAAGTATCAGGAATAAGTTTATTGAAGATATTAAAATAACGGGTATTTTGATACAAGTGACCATGCATTTTTAGGTTTCGTGACTCTTGATCAACAGACCAACCAACTCCAACCATGGATTTTAAAAAGGTCAAATTCTCATAAACTAGAATAAATTGTAAGGAAATTGCCATGGGAAGAAACATTTATATGTGAAGGTGTTGCAGTCAATTTGCCAATACAGAAAACAGAATAGCAGAATTGGAAGGGACCTTGGAGGTCTTCTAGTCCAACCCCCTGCATAGGCAGGAAACCCTATACCACTTCAGACAAACGGTTATCCAATCTCTCGTTAAAAACTTCCAGTGATGGAGCATTCACAACTTCTGGAGGCAACTTGTTCCACTGATTAATTGTTCTGTCAGAAAATTTCTCCTCAGTTCTAAGTTGTTTCTCTCCTTGATTAGCTTCTACCCATTGCTTCTTATCCTGCCCTCGGGTGTTTTGGAGGATAGCTTGACTCCCTCTTCTTTGTGGCAACCCCTAAGATATTGGAAATTAGTGACCGCTATTTGAATAAGAGCCAGCAGAATGAGAGAGCTTCTAGAATGACTAATATAGTTCTGAGCTACATTGGGAGAAACCTTATATTTAAACAGAGGTGGTATTCAGCCGGTTCGGACCGGTTCCCCCAAACTGGTAGCGGAAATCGTGGGTGACCCCAGCTCTATGCTGTTCTATTTAGGCACATCTTTGAGGCCGGGCGCATGCGCAGAAGGCACACTGGTGGTAACAAAATGTGAAACCCACCACTACGTCTAAGATATCTGAAGTTCTTATCTCCCTCTACTCTGCACAGGTGAATCCATACCTGAACCCCAGATTTCCAAAAGAATATTGACAGGTTAGAATGAATTCAGAGGACAATGACAAAGATGAAGACAAGCCTAATAACAGGGAAGGCTAAGAAAATCTGGGATGTTCAATCTGGAGGGTGGGGGAAACCCTCTCCAAAGACTTCATTGTTCAGGTATATAAAGGATGCCATAGGATACATCATCAGGAGCTATATTTCACTGCCATAGAAACCAGAAATAATAATGGGTGTAAGTTGGAGCTACCTATATTTAGTTTAAATATAAGGGGGAAAATTTTCTGTCAGTAAGATGTATATAAAGTGGCACAGCCTATCCACAGAGGCTGGAAGTTCTCACTCCCTGGAGGTTTTTCAGAAGAGGCTCTTACTTGCCTCTTAAAGATGTTTCATTGGTTTTCTTTCACGCTACAGAGGGCTGAACTCAAGGGTGCTTGTGGTTCCTTCCAAATTTAGAGCGCTTTGATTTTATTATCCTTACTGAAAATAAATGCAGCTGTAAAGAGTAGAAAGTCAGCAGACTTTATTGAAAATGGGAGAACATAAGAACTGAAGAAGCTTCTTGGAGGAGAAGCACAACGTTTTCCATGGAAAAGCACCCTTGGAATAAGAACATAGGCAATGTCCATGTAGTCCAGCTGCCTGTTGTCACATTGACCAACCAACTGTACCAGGAAGCCTACTATTTGCGGGATCGGATCCTGCCTCATACATCCTCACGACCGATTCGCTCCCACAGAGAGGGACTTCTCCGGGTGCCGTCCACTAGACTTTGTCAGCGGGCGACGCCCAGGGGAAGGGGTCTCTCTGTGGCGGGCCCAGCCCTCTGGAACGACCTCCCCCCCGATATTAGGACCACCACGGACCTCCGCTCCTTCCGTCTTAAATTGAAAACACACTTTTTCTGCCTTGCCGGCCTGGGATAGCTACTCCTCTGTTTTTAGGGTTTATTGGGGATTTTTAGTTAGATAGTTTTAACGGGTATTTTAGCACAGGTCACTTAATTTAATGTATTTTTAATGATATATGTATATAGTCATTGTTCTTATTCCTCCTGTGCACCGCCCCGAGTCCCTGTGGGGAGAGGGTGCGGTTTATAAGAAATAAATTATTATTATTATTATTATTAGTCTCCTAATAGATGGCCTTCAGAGGAAGCCATACTACTATTAAAGCTAATAGCCATTGATTCCCATTTGTTCTTAGTTGCAAAGTCATGTCCAACCCATTGCGGCCCCATGGACAACGTTCCTCTAGGCCTTCCTGTCCTCTACCATCCCCTGGAATCCATTTAAGCTCACACTTACTGCTTCAGTGACTCCATCCAGCCACCTCATTCTCTGTCGTCCCTTTCTTCTTTTGCCCTCAATCTTTCTCAGCACCAGGCTGTTCTCCAATTGAGTCCTTCCTACTCATTAGGTGGGCAAAGTATTTGAGTTTCATTTTCAGGATCTGGCCTTCTAAAGATCAGGGTTGATCTCCTCTAGGACTGATCAGTTTGATCGCCTTGCAATCCAAGGGGCTCGCAGGAGTCTTTTCCAGCACCAGAGTTCAAAGGCCTCAATTCTTTGGTGCTCAGCCTTTCTTATGGTCCAACTTTCACAGCCATACATGGCAACTGAGAAAACCATAGCCTTGACTGTACGCACTTTTGTTGGCAGGGTGAGGTCTCTGCTTTTTGATTCCCATAGCTTCCACCAATTAATCCAATCCTTTTTTTAAAGCCGGAGAAGCAGCAACCAGCACCGCATCTCAAGATGTCCCCAAGATGAATTAGAAAGGAAGGGCAATCTCTGTCAATCTTACCTGCCCAAGAATTTGCATAAGGAATCAATTCTCTATCAGCAGTTAAAAGTTGGATAGAATTTTTTAAAGTGTGTTTCTATGCTTAAAATCAACAGATGAAAAGGTATGTCAATCATATCCTTCCTCATATCCTCTTTATTTCTGGCAAAGCTTCTAATGTTGTTCCCTCTTGGCTAGTTTATTTTTCTTCTCCTTGACTAACTTACCTCGCTCCCTCTTGGTTAGCTTTCCTTTCAAACAGAGGAGATTGCTCCAGATTTCTCTTGGATATTTGTTAAAGCTTTGATGCTCCTTAGAGATAGTTGCATTTTAACCTCCTTTTAAAAAAAAAACTTCCTTTGCTTTTTATGGTGGTTTCGGTAATTTGTTGAATACTGTAGTTGCAACACCCTGTAGATATCAAGGACTGTCGATATTCCACACTTGGAATACCGCATCAAGTTCTAATCACCACAATGCAAAAAAAGAGATGAGAAAACAAAAATTATTAGGGGTATGCAGGTTTAAACATACAAAGAACAGTTATAGGAATTGGGTATGTCCAGTCTAATGAAAAGAAGGGTTAGGGGGTACACGATAGCACTGTTCCAATATTTGAGGGCTCCTACAAACTCAAGATAATTTAGAATGGAATAGAGCTGGAAGGGACCTTGGAGGTCTTCTAGTCCAGCCCCATGCTCAAGCAGGAGAACTTATACTATTTCAGAGAAGTGAC
Source organism: Rhabdophis nuchalis (assembly GCA_039707465.1). Taxonomy (NCBI): domain Eukaryota; kingdom Metazoa; phylum Chordata; class Lepidosauria; order Squamata; family Natricidae; genus Rhabdophis; species Rhabdophis nuchalis. The sequence continues at coordinate 20,479,614 of CM077645.1, forward strand.
TGTCTCTTTCTAAAGCATCAAAAGACAAAGCAAGAAACAATGGTTGGAAACTAACCAAGGAGAGAAGCAACCTAGAACTAAGGAGAAATTTCCTAATAGTGAGAGCAATTACGGTAACTAATCAGAAATTGTGGGTGCTCCAGAACTGGAGGCTTTCATAAAGAGATTAGACAAACATTTGTCTGCAATAATATAAAGTTTCCTGCTAAAGCAAGGGGTTGGATTAGAACAGGGGTCCCCAACCTTTGCAACTTTAAGTCTGAAGGACTTTAGCTCCTGGGAGCTGAAGTCCTTCAGACTTAAAGTTGCAAAGGTTGGGGACCCCTGGATTAGAAGACTCTCTTCCAATGCTATTATTCGAAGTTTGTAGGATATGTAGAATAAAAGAATAAAAAAAGTTACAATGGGAGCCGTAACAATAGGATAGGAGCTCCCTGTATAGTATGCATATAGAGAATCAGCAAAATTTCAATTGCATTATTATAGCCACTATCATATATATATATATATATATATATATATATGTTTTCTGAGGGTGTTTGTATGTTGGTCTTTGGTTGTTCGGGTTTTCTCCCGCATAGAATTGGAAGTATCTTCACGACGTTTCGATGAAATCTCATTCATCATCTTCAGGCTGGTGCTTCGGGCTTGGTGCTTCCAGGAGCAAAACAAATTCCATTGCTCCTGGAAGCACCAAGCCCGAAGCACCAGCCTGAAGATCATGAATGAGATTTCATCGAAACGTCGTGAAGATACTTCCAATTCTACGCGGGAGAAAACCCGAACAACCAAAGACCTACATATATATATATATGAGAGAATATTATCACAGCTCCTGTTCAGAAGTCCCTTTAAGGGGAGGAGACTTAACGTCATCCCTCTCTGCCCTTCGACTCAACCTAGAGATCATCCAGACAGAGAACCAAATAGATTACTGCTGTGTGACATTTTTTAGATATGTGTTAGATTTTTAAGGGCTGAAAATAAAGAGACCAGGATGGATCCATTTCAGGCTTATTAGCCTTCTTCAGCTGGCCATACTCCTTCTACTGGGATTTGAACCGGTGCTTTCCAGCATTTGAGGCAAGCCTCTCTATGCCTTGAGCTATCCGGTATCCCTGATACATCAGCCAATTTACAGGACTCTTAAATGAGAGAATATTATCACAGCTCCTGTTCAGAGGTCCCTTTAAGGGATGATGCTCATAAAAAACTCTGAGATGTTAGCTCATAAAAAACTAACACATATCTAAAAAATATTACACAACGTAACTAAAAAATGGTTCTCTGTCTAGATGGTCTCTGGTGATGAGCCGACAGGCAGAGAGGGAAACAGCATGTCTCCTCCCTTAATTGGGGCCCTTACAGGAAGTAGAAACAAATAAATGCTGCTCATGTGGCTGGTGAACCCAGAAAAGGAATAAAATGAATTCTTCCATGCATTCCAATGAAAGCAAAATGGGTTGTTCTCCTTCCTTCAGGGCTGTACAGTAAGACAACTAGGAGCATCAGATGAGGACCGCTAGCATTTCTTTCCCCATTAAAATTGGGGTGGGGGGGGTTTATCTATCAGATCAAAATGCACACTATTGAATGCTATATTCCAATAGTGGTAGTGATGTTTGAAAAGACAGCTAACCCTGAGGATATCTGCATTTGAAAATCATGGAGTTTTACTTGGCCATCGGGCAAAACCAAGGTGATTTGATTTTATTTTTTTAATGGTTCTTAGCCAGATTATTAATACCTACACAATAGTAGGAGATAATGTGCAGAATGATATTTTGTGTTAGGAGATATTACAAATGTTAGGAAATTGATTTTTTTTTAATCCACTGCATTTAAAAACTAGACAGATTGGAATACTGTGCTATCACTGTAAACCACAATGTGACTAACGTCTTTAGCGATATAAACAAAATTCCTCCGAACAAAATAAAAGGAATTCGTGAGCAGCTGCACAATAGTGTGTTGCTACATGATGCAGTCTGGAATTTTGTAGACCTATTGATGAGTGTGTTGATCCAAAGCTCTTACTCTGATATCTGACAGATGATTGTATGTATAAATAAAAAACATAGATGCATGCACCATCTGAACCCATCTCCCTGTTGATGGACAGGGTGTTAAGAGAATATTTTTGCCTGCTACAACTATAGCCTATTGCACGGCTGAGAATCAGAGTTGAGAAACAACCTAGAAGACAAATTGCCGAATTAACGCTATCATTGAGGAGTCTTGGGTGCTCTCTGAGCTTGGTTGTTTTCTTGCATACATTACCCAAACTAGGTTACATCATCAGTGCTAGCGATGATGTTACTTAGCTTGGGTAATAAAACCTCTGCAAGAAAACAACCAAGCTCAGAAAACACCAGGACCCTGCATTTTAACCCTGAGCTACAAATATTCTCCTTTATTGATAACTACCTGGATACCCATGCTTCGCGACAAAACTATGTGATTGGGTTATGCGGGAGAAATTCAGTTCACAATCCGTTGGCTCGGTGGTGGTCAGTGATTGAAACACATAAGGGAATCTCTCAGGCCACCTTGAGTCTGGAAGCAGTTTCATAGGTGGAAGGCGCAGACATTTTGGTGAGGTACCAACGTTTAGTACTATAAGGAGCCCCAGACCACTCCTGAGTGAAGGAATGGGACGTCTGTCAGTTTGAACTGAGGTAACGGAATGTTAGGCAACTGACAGTTGGGACAGAGTTCTTTTCAGGTGGGGAGGGGGAGCAGAATGTCTAACTCCTTAGCATCAGAGAATGTTAATATAGGGCAACTGGCAGTTGGAACAGAGTTCTTTTCAGATGGGGAGGGGGAGTAGAATACATGTTAATTACTGTATAAGAAATACTAATGATCTGATAGTCATTGCAAAAAATCCTTTCTTAGCGAGCACCTAGAAGCCAAGAGGAACATACGAGCCAAATTTCAAGTTTGTAGGCTTTATGGTCCTGGAGATTTCATGATGAGTGAGTGACGTTTTCCTTTTATAAATATAGATTATATCATTGCTTAACCCAGGGGTGGGCAAACTTAGCAACTTTAAGTCTGAAGGATTTCAGCTCCCGGAATTCTCCAGCCAGCAAAGCTGGCTGGAGAAGTCTAAGAGCTGAAGTCCTTCAGACTTAAAGTTGCAAAGTTTGCCCACCTCTGGCTTAACCTATTGTGTTGAGCAACTCACTTTCTGGAAACAACAATAGAAGCTTGGATCTTTCTTTAAAGAAAACCCAAGATTTAGAACTGGGTTCTTCGTGTATCAAAATGGTAAATGACACAGATTCCAATAATAATGTTAGGATGATATTTTTATTAGAACCATCCAATCTGCAAGCTCTGGTGCTCTTCACTGGGCAGCGGTTAAACAAAGAAGAATGGAAAGAAGAAAATTTGGTCCGTATGTAAGCCATACATTTGCATTAAGTATAACCTTGAAGTAGAATGGTGTGATGCTTTTCATTTAAAAATAGAGCTTTCTCCAAAAGCTTTTTGCAAAAAAGACAGAAACATTATTTGATCTCCCTTTTTCCAAATATAAAGTCAGCTGCTGCCTCCCGATCTGTTTGCAACTTTAGTTGAAGCACACAAATTCCTTGAGAGGTGGAAAGGCTATCTCGGATAGCCAATATGGCTCCATTTCAGAGGTGGTATTCAGCTGGTTCTCTGTGGTTTGGATGAACCGGCGGCTACAAGAGGCTCCACCCACCCGCCCTGACATAATGCGCGAGCTTCTGCACACAATGTGTGCCTGCTCACATTGGCAAACCGGTAGGGAAGGTAAGTGAATCCCAACACCGCTCCATTTCCACAGTCACTCATGCGCTCGTGACATCCCGTATAGACTACTGTAATGCTCTCTACATGGGGCTTCCCTTGAGGTGCACCCGAAGACTGCAGTTAGTCCAGAACACGGCCGCGCGGGCAATTATGGGAGCTCCTAGATGCTCCCATGTAACACCGCTCTTGCGCGAGCTGCACTGGCTGCCTGTGGCCTTTCGGGTGCGCTTCAAGGTGTTGACCATCATCTTTAAAGCGCTCCATGGCATGGGGCCTAGTTATCTACGGGATCGCATCCTACCCCATACATCCCTTCGGCCAATTCGCTCCCACAGAGAGGGACTTCTCCGGGTGCCGTCCACCAGGCAATGCCAGCGGGCGACGCCCAAGGGAAGGGCTTTCTCTGTGGTGGGCCCAACCCTCTGGAACGACCTACCCCCCGAACTTAGAATGACCACGGACCTCCGTTCCTTCCACCAGAAACTTAAAACTTATTTTTTCCAACAGGCTGGCCTGGCCTAGCTCACACCACCTAGCCTATAGTCTGCAGCTAAATTGTTTTAATTGGTTTATAGGGATACAGTTTTAACTTATTTAAATTTTTTAGCACAGGGATACTAATTTAATTCTGGTTTTTAAATTTTGTATATTGTTATGTTTATATATGTTTTTTAAATTTCCTGTGCACCGCCCCGAGTCCCTTCTGGGAAAGGGAGTGGTATATAAATTTAATCAAAGTCAGAGTCAAAGTCCTTTCTATGAAAATTGGATAATAAAGATTGTAGCAGTTCATTGTTGGAGGAAAAAATTCTATATAACCTGAATTTGAAATTTTGGGAGGAAACATTATTTACAAGCTAGACCTTTCTTCTTCCTTGTCATAATACCTAAAATATCCAGAGATGCTTTTCTCAAAAGATAATTGGATTTTCTTTGTTTTTTTCTTTGAAGATGTTTCACTTCTCATCCCAGAAGCATGTTCAGTTCTTCAGAACTAAAGGAGCTTCTTGGAGGTGGAGAAAAAACGTCTTCAATGAAAAAACAAAGGAAGTCCAGTTGCCTTTGAAAATGTACCTTTGAGACAACCATCACCTGGATCAGTGGTGGGTTTTGGGCCATACAGCCCGGTATGGGTGTATCGATGGTAACTGGGAGCAGCGGTCACCATTCTGGAATGGTGGCTCGTTTGGCCCAATCACCAACTGGCTCCAACTGGTCCAGAATGTGGCCACATGGGTAATTATGGGGACAACGCAACGCTGCCATGTAACACCCCTCCTGCGTGAGCTGCACTGGCTTCCGGTGGTTTTCCTGGTACAATTCAAGGTGTTGGTTACTATCTTTAAAGCGCTCCCTTAGGACCTGGGTACTTACGAGATCGCCTTCTGCCACCGAGAGCCTCCCACCGGCCCGTACGCTCTCATAGAGAAGGTCTCCTCATAGTGCCGTCGGCTAGACCAGGGGTCCCCAACCTTTTTTGCACCAGGGACCAGTTTCATTTTAAAGGGGGAACAGGTGGCACATGTGCACGCAGGGGGGGGGGGAAACAGGTGATGCATGCGCATGTGGGGAGGGAGTCAGCTCACTCGGCCCTCTAGGGCAGGGGTCTCCAACCTTTGCAACTTTACGTCTGAAGGACTTCAACTCCCAGACTTCTCCAGCCAGCTTTGCTGGCTGGAGAAGTCTGGGAGCTGAAGTCCTTCAGACTTAAAGTTGCAAAGGTTGGAGACCCCTGCTCTAGGACCTCCAACAGCGCGAATGGCCGCACCTGCGCATGCGCACGTGGGAGGGAGTCAGCTCACTCGGCCCTCTAGGGCCTCCAACAGCATCCGGTGCATGCTCTGCCCAGGGGGCTGCCCCCTCCTCCCTCCTCCTCCTCTCCAGCCCTGCGGCCCGGTTCCTATCAAGCCACGGACCGGCACCGGTCCACGGCCTGGGGGTTGGGGACCCCTGGGCTAGACAATGTCAACTGGCGACACCCAGGGGGAGAGCCTTCTCTGTGGGAGCACCTGTCCTGTGGAACGAATTGCCCCCGGAATTAAGAACTATCCCTGACTTATGCACCTTCCGCCGTGCTTTCAAATCCTTTTTTTCCAACAAGCCGGGCTGGCATAAAAATGATTTTTAAATTACAAATTTTTATTAATTTAAATCAGGGTTGGTTGGGTTTTTTCATTTTTAGGCCAAATTGTTTAATATCTCTTTTTAAAACTTTTTAAACTTTTATATATCTGTTTTACTTTGGCTGTACACCACCCTGAGTCCTTCGGAAGTAGTGCGGTATAAAAAACAAATAAAACCTAAAGCTAAACCCACCTGTCCGTGTTCTTTACCACTTTTTTACGCAAACGGGCCAATTGTGCACCCGTGCACAGCGTGTGGTGCCAATGCGACCTCCGCCAAGCAGCTGAGTGTTGCTGGGCAGTGGTGTGTGCATGCATGCGCAGCGCGTGTGCCCGACAAACACACCCAGCCCTGTCACGGCATACCAGTTGTGACGGAATCCAGAACCCACTACTGACCTGGATGACTGAGAATCTCCATAGACGGTACCTAAAATAATATTCATCTTTATAAATATGCTTTAGAAAAGAGCAGACTTCACTGCCAACTTCACTCCCTCACAGAATCTAACTTTTCCGTAACTCACAATGTCATATCCCTAATAATTACCTGCCTTACATGATTTGGCACTGGGACTTGGAGAAAACATCTCTGAAGATGATCTTACAATCCTAGTAAATATATACAGGAAGAAGCTTTTTAAAAAAATTAGCAGTGACAGACCTTGGGTCTGTATAATTTATTTTTATTATTATTATTATTATTATTATTATTATCATTATTATTATCATTATTATTATCATCATCATCATTATTCTGTGGTTAATCTTTGGTGAGATTCACAGCCTTTGGGGCTGGTTGGTAGCTCAACAGCTCGAGTCCTAACCAAGGACCTAGGAACTGTCAAGGTAACATCGGAGGATATAAGCTATTCCAAGCAGGGTGGCCCTTTGTAGAGTCAGAATGCTCAAGTCCGGCAAACCTAGAACCTCCACATAGCGAGGCAGTCCCCTAGGTATTGCTCCAAGGGCTCCAATCACAATCGGGACAACACATGACTTCCTCCTCCACAGTCGCTCAACTTCAATTTGCAAGTCCCGATATTTTGTGATTTTTTTCTTGCTGCTTATTTTCAATTCGTGCATCACCAGGTATTGCAATGTCAACGAACCATACTTTCCCCCCCCCAATTATTGTTATATCAGGCGTGTTGTAGGACAAGTGCCTGTCAGTCTGAATTCTGAAGTCCCACAAGATCTTGACTTCCTCATTCTCTAAAACTTTCTCAATCTGATGTTCCCAGTGATTTTTGCTGTACTCAAATCCAAACTTCTGGCACAATTTCCAGTGAATGATCTTAGCAACACGGTCATGGAGTTGTAGGTAGTCAGTTTGTGAAATTTTGCTGCACTCATTGATCAGGTGGTTGACTGTCTCATCTTTCTCATTACAGAGGTGACATTTGCTGTTGGTGGTAACATGTTGAATTTTTGCCTTCATGCAGTTTGTGGCTAAGACTTGTTCTTGAGCTGCCAAAATAAAGCCTTCTGTTTCTTTTTTCAGTACTCCCGATCTTAACCAGTTCCAAGTTAGGTTTTGGTCTGCTTTGCCTTCAATACTTTTCAAGTATTGGCTATGCATAGCTTTGCTTTTCCAATTTTCAGCTCGTTTCTCAATTACTTCTTTCTAATATTCAGCTTTTGACTTAGTTGTCTTTAAAAGGCCTCCTTTATTTACTTCCTTAATCATTGGTTCTTATTATTATTATGTTAATCTTTGGTGAGATTGGAAAACATGGGATCCAAAATACCTAGAAAGCAACAGGGTTGGGAAAATAGAACATTTTTATGAAGTGGTCATACATGGAATGTTCCTATAACCACCCCAAGCCGCACCAGCAGCTAATGTGGAACTAAAGAACAATAAAATAATCTGCTACAATGTCCTACCTGTCAATAGATACTTCAGCTTCAACCACAACAACACACAAGCATACAAGAAATACGAAACTATGGTAACCCGCTCCAAACTTGGTTGTATGAAAATACGACTTCAGCAACAGAGCAGTCAATGCCTGGAATGCACTACCTGACACTGTGGTTTCTTCTCCAAACCCACAAAACTTTAACCTTAGACTGTCTACTGTTGACTTCACCCCATTCCTAAGAGGTCTGTAAGGGGTGTGCATAAATGCACCAGTATGCCTACCATCCCTGTCCTAATATTCCCTTTCTATTCATATTCATTTCATGTATTCATAATCATGTTTATACTTATATCTGTTATCTAATTCATGCTTGATTAAAATAAATAAATAAATAAATAAAATGGATAAAAAGAGAATGTTTATGGAGATTTACAGTCATCTAGGTTTCTCCAAAATGCTGTTTCAAACTTTGGAGTTTGTTTTTCTTTGAAGACATTTTGCTTCTCATCCAAGAAAGCTTCTTCAGTCAGAACTGAAGTTAATATTCTCCAGGAGAGAACGTTAACTTAAATGAAGCATTTTTCATCAGCATGCATTCTTCTCATGCCTACTTTTGACCTTACATTGCCTTTGAGACATTTAATTCCTTCTCGTGTCATATTTATGTGAACATCTGATTCTCGTTAATGAAAAGGAGAAGGGAAGCATTTGTAATATGAACGGATAGTTGGGCCACTGAAGATTTCATAGTCCATTTTAAGCTGACTGAAGCAAAAATCATCACCTTAATTGTGATGTGTCAAAATGGTCTCCAGCTCTTGCTTGGTTGACTGGGCTGGAGACAAAATTAAAACTTAGGATCTAGGAGAAATAATCGATTGACGATCTCTATTAATGTGAAGAAAAAATGTTAAGATCTTCATCAATCGCAAGGGACTTTTAACAAGCTAGGACATATTGGCTAGATATCCAAAATTATGTGCGCATTATGTCAACATTGATAATTAGCATTTCATCCATATAAGCTCCTTGTGTTTTCACCATTTCCAGGTGAACAAGAGATTGAGAATATTCCCTTTTGATTCCTAATTACAAATCTGATAGTAAATAAAGTAATGAATTTGTAACTGGGCAAATTCATTACTTTATTTAGTATCAGATCTGCAAGTGGGCATTGCATGCCACCCAGAGGCTACCATACGAGGATAAAACATGCATTGCAAAGTTTGCTTGGAGGTGGGAGATACTTCTAATGTAATCTAAAGGATCCCCTGCATGGATTGCCTAGGTGAATATGTAGGACAGATGGGGAGGAAGCTAACCATCAGATTGCAAGAATACAAGCGAGCAGTCAGGCAAGGAAACCCAAACTCACTGTGTAGCCTCACATTGCAATGAACAAGAACATACATTCAACTTCAAAGCTACTAAAATTGTTGGCTGAGCAGATACAAAAATAGCCAGGGAAATGATTGAAGCTTAGGAAACGGGCATCTCGACAGGAGTATTGATTTACCACTAACTTCTGAACTAGTAACTGGCAATCAACACCCCAATCAACAACTAAAAAGGCACACACAACCAGGCCAGAGGTGGGTTGCTAATTTTTTTTACTACCAGTTCAGGCGCACTCCTGCATGCACATGTGATGTAAGGACCAGTCACAAGTCACTTTTTTTAGTGCTGTTGCTAAACAAGTGGATAAGTCAAAGACTACCTGTATTTAATGTATTTATTTATTAAGCTTTTCTACCACTGTAACTGAATCAATACCCATTGATTTATGTAAAAAAAACATATTAGGCATTGAAAAATTAATAAGAAGATCAATGGCTAAAAAATAATCTTACGTAATACAAATTTACAGAAAGTCCAACCATGAAAGTAGGTCCTGCCTTAATCTTTGGAGGATTGGAGTTCCAAGGAATATGGATCAATATGAATCAGGACTGTTTGTGGACCCCCTCTTTCTTAATTATCAGTAAGTCAGTGTAAATACTAGGCAATGAAAGTGGTGTCAGTGACTACATTGTGACATTCATACAAGTTCAGTCCTTTATTTACTTACCCCTAATGGACAGAATCTTGCCAGACTAAAGCTATATACGCTTCTAACTATTGGATGTATTGGATTCATGCTCTCTGAGCTTGGATGTCTTCTTGCAGACATTTCATTACCCAAGCTAGGAAAGATCATCAGTGCCACGGATGATGTTACCTAGTTTGGGTAATGAAACATCTGCAAGAAAACAGCCAAGTTCAGAGAGCACAAAGAACCCGTCATTTCAACCCTGAGCTACAAATATTCTTCTTTATTGGTTTCATACCTTTTGCTGTGGATAAGTACACCTTCCATCTGCAGCTCGATCTGTTTTCAGTCCAACAAATAGATAACACACGTCAATGCACGTCGCTTAAATCTTCCATGGAAAAAAGAAGAGTCATAAATCAAGGGAAGAAACACCAGAAATTGTATCTTCTGTAAACCAATTATAACAAGCATCCAAGAATGTAAATCAGTATGCAATAAATTCTGCAAAGGATATTTTCCTCTGCCCATGGATTTTCCTTCCTGAAGAGAGCAGGAAAATGCTAATTTTAATAAACAGGATTGTGTTTCATACACAAAGGTATTATTAGAAAGATTTATACCGATAAACGTCACAATCTACCATGAAAAGCATCTATCGAGGCTAGTCTGCCTCTCTGATTTGGGATGGCAATGGGGTTGTTGATCACTTTTACACTAAACCTTGTTTGCCCAGAGGGAAGGTATGACAGGAGGCAACATCAGAGACTCAGCTAATGGATAGATTCTTCGTTAGAGAGAGAGCACCCATACTTTAAGCCAGTGTTGGCAAACCTTTTCGGCACAGAGTGCCAAAATGGGAGCCTGCATGGAAGAACAGCCGCTCAGTGCACATGCATGCACAGGGAAAATGGTCTTCCTGTTTCCAGCATGCACATGTGTACCCGCCACCTGGTCTTCCAGTTTCTGGCATGCATACGCAGGCAAAGACCAGCTGGCCAGTGCACATGTGCATGCTAGAAATGGGAAGAGCAGCTATCGGTGCACGCATGCGCACCAGGCGGTTGCTCTTCCAGTTTCTGGCACTCTCGCATGTGTGAAGACCAGCTGGCCAGCGTGCCAGAACCTGGAAGAGCAACAGGCGACAACTCGCATGACCGGAGAGATGGCTCAGCGTGCCACGTCCAGGTCGCATGCTATACATTTGCCATCATGGCTTTAGGCCCAGGATCAAAATAATCTATACTTTACTGCAAAACGAGACAAACTCTCTGTCTTCAAAATTCTGTAACTTATGCAGTGAGACTGATTGCCTTCTAAAATTCATTGCTTGCAGAGCTAATAAATCCAGTGATGTCAACCAGATCCAAAACAACAGATTCCATGGTGATTCATAATGTTCTAAATTAAAACTCCATGAACATGATCCAGATTGAGTTCAATGCATTTATTCCATTAAACTCACCTGTGAATTGAGCAATACAATACAATACAATAGCAGAGTTGGAAGGGACCTTGTAGGTCTTCTAGTCCAACCCCCTGCATGGGCAGGAACCTTATACCATTTCAGACAAATGGCTGTCTAACATCTTTTTAAAGACTTCCAGGGTTGGGGCATTCACAACTGCTGGAGGCAAGCTGTTCCAGAGGTTAATTGTTCTTACTGTTAGGAAATTTCTCCTTAGTTCTAAGTTGCTTCTCTCCTTGGTTAGTTTCCACCCATTGCTCCTTGTCCTGCCCCCAGGTGCCTTGGAGAAAAGTTTGACTCCCTCTTCTTTGTGGCACCCTCTGAGATATCGGAACACTGCTATCGTGTCTCCCCTGGTCCTTCTCTTCATCAAACTAGACATACCCAGCTCCTGCAGCCGTTCTTCATATGTCTTAGTCTCCAGTCCTCTAATCATCTTGGTTGCTCTTCTTTGCACTCTTTCCAGAGTCTCCACGTCTTTTCTACATCGTGGCGACCAAAACTGTATGCAGTATTCCAAGTGTGGCCTTACCAAGGCACTATACAGTGGCATTAACACTTCACGCGATCTAGATTCTATCCCTCTGTTGATGCAGCCTAGAACTGTGTTGGCTTTTTTGGCAGCTGCTGCACACTGCTGGCTCATATTTAAATGGTTGTCCACTAGGATTCCGAGATCCCTCTCACAGTTGCTACTATTGAGCAAGGTACCACCTATACTGTACTTGTGCATTTGGTTTTTCTTGCCTATATGTAGGACCTTACTTTTTTCACAATTGAATTTCATTTTATTAGACAGTGCCCAATGTTCAAGTTTGTCTAGATCCTTCTGTATCTTAAGCCTATACAATACAATACAATAGCAGAGTTGGAAGGGACCTTGTAGGTCTTCTAGTCCAGCCCCCTGCATGGGCAGGAACCTTATACCATTTCAGACAAATGGCTGTCTAACATCTTTTTAAAGACTTCCAGGGTTGGGGCATTCACAACTGCTGGAGGCAAGCTGTTCCAGAGGTTAATTGTTCTTACTGTTAGGAAATTTCTCCTTAGTTCTAAGTTGCTTCTCTCCTTGGTTAGTTTCCACCCATTGCTCCTTGTCCTGCCCCCAGGTGCCTTGGAGAAAAGTTTGACTCCCTCTTCTTTGTGGCACCCTCTGAGATATCGGAACACCGCTATCATGTCTCCCCTGGTCCTTCTCTTCATCAAACTAGACATACCCAGCTCCTGCAGCCGTTCTTCATATGTCTTAGTCTCCAGTCCTCTAATCATCTTGGTTGCTCTTCTTTGCACTCTTTCCAGAGTCTCCACGTCTTTTCTACATCGTGGCGACCAAAACTGTATGCAGTATTCCAAGTGTGGCCTTACCAAGGCACTATACAGTGGCATTAACACTTCACGCGATCTAGATTCTATCCCTCTGTTGATGCAGCCTAGAACTGTGTTGGCTTTTTTGGCAGCTGCTGCACACTGCTGGCTCATATTTAAATGGTTGTCCACTAGGATTCCGAGATCCCTCTCACAGTTGCTACTATTGAGCAAGATACCACCTATACTGTACTTGTGCATTTGGTTTTTCTTGCCTATATGTAGGACCTTACTTTTTTCACAATTGAATTTCATTTTATTAGACAGTGCCCAATGTTCAAGTTTGTCTAGATCCTTCTGTATCTTAAGCCTATCTTCTGGAGTGTTGGCTATTCCTGCCAGCTTGGTGTCGTCTGCGAATTTGATGAGTTCCCCATTTATCCCCTCATCCAAATCGTTGATGAAGATGTTAAAGAGTACTGGGCCTAAAACAGAGCCTTGGGGGACTCCACTGCATACTTCCTTCCATGTAGATGCAGTTCCATTGAGGACTACACGTTGAGTGCGGTTGGTCAGCCAGTTACGAATCCATTTGGTGGTGCTGCTGTCTAACCCACAATTTTCTACTTTATCTAATAGTAGGTTATGGTCTACTTTATCAAATGCCTTACTGAAGTCCAGGTAAATTATATCAACAGCATTCCTCTGGTCCACTGATTTTGTTACTTTGTCAAAGAATGCAATTAGATTCGTCTGGCATGATCTGTTTTTGACAAACCCATGTTGGCTTTTGGCTATTACTTTGTTTGCTTCTAGGTGTTCACTTATTTGTTGTTTAATTATCTTTTCCAGAATCTTTCCTGGTATTGAGGTCAGGCTGATGGGTCTATAGTTTCCTGGATCTGTTTTTTTTTCCTTTTTTGAAGATGGGAACCACATCTGCTCTTTTCCAGTCTTCTGGCAGTTCCCCGGTGCTCCAGGATCTCTGAAAGATATAGTTCAGTGGTTCTGAGATCTCGTCTGCCAGTTCCTTCAGAACCCTGGGGTGTAATCCATCCGGTCCTGGTGATTTGAACTCGTCCAGGGCAGACAGGTGCTCACTTACCATTTTCTTCCCTATTTCAACTTGTGTTCCTAATCTGATATTTGTGGTGCTGTTTTTGATTGATTGGACTGTTTTATCCCTTTGTGTAAAGACAGATGCAAAAAAAGAGTTAAATAGTTCTGCTTCCTCCCTGTTGCTTATCATCTTCTTGCCATTTTCTCCCAGCAGTGGACCAATTGTTTCCTTAACTTTTTTCTTATTTTTAACATGTTGGAAGAAGCTTTTTTTGTTATTTTTTACTTTTTTGGCAAGCCTTTCTTCATTGTGAGCCTTAGCTTTCCTCACTTCATCTTTACAGGCTCGGGCTATTTGCTGATATTTTGCCTTGGTTATGTCCCCCTTTTTCCACTTTTTATATTTATCCTTTTTGTCTTTCAATTTGTCAGAGAGTTCTTTATGCAGCCATGCTGGTTTCTTTTGGGAACTGTTATTTTTCTTCTTCATTGGTATTGCGCTGGACTGGGCTTTTATAATCTCATTTTTCAAAATTTCCCAAGCTTCTTGAGTTGTTTTCCCCTTGAGGATTCTCATCCATGGAATCCTTCCCAAGCTCTCTCTGAGTTTATTGAAATTAGCTCTCTTGAAGTCTAAGACTCTAGTTTGACTTTGTTCAACTACTTTTGTTTGCATAATGTTGAATTCCAGTATTTCATGATCGCTTGCCCCCAAAGTTCCTGTAGCTTCTACACCTTCTATCATTTCCTCTCTGTTAGTGAGAATTAAGTCCAATATTGCTGATCCCCTTGTTCCCTTCTCCACCTTTTGGGAAACAAAGTTGTCTGCTAGATTTGTTAGGAACCTGTTGGATCTTCCACTTGGTGCAGAGTTTGTTTCCCAATTGATGTCAGGGTAGTAGGTGTAGAGCAAAGGTGCCTTATTTGTTTGTATGTTTGATTAAATTTGGGCACCGCCCATCTCCAAGTAACTCTGGGCAGCTTACAATATAATACCACAAGCAAAAACAATATGGGATCTGGGCAGAGGTGAAATTCAAAATGTTCCCCTACCAGTTGCATGTGGCTTGGTGGGGGTGGCTTGGTGGGGGTGGCTTGGTGGGGTTCAGGTGACTGAGTGGGCATGGCCAGAGAGGAAGCACTGCAGAACCAGGTCCTTCATTCAGCCTGCCAGAATTTGCTGTGCCAGGATAGGATTCAGGAATGATTCCTGTGGACTGTCCGGACCCCACTGCTGAGGAGGAGAAAAACTGCGGGGGAGATAGCTAGGTGAGAAGTGAAGGAAGACTCACCAGGCAGAGATGAGCTGGGCCCCGTTGTTGCAGCAAGCAAAGGAACCAGGGAGCAGCAGCAGCTATGCCTTGTGTTAAGTCCTCAGGTCTACAACGGAGCCAGCAAGTCTGGTAAACTCTGAGTCACCGCATTCCGGAACGGAGCTGGCAGCTGCGTCTGATTGGCTAAGACGCAGCTGGCCGGAATTTGTCTAGAAAATAGATACAATGTTGCAGCTTGCTTGCTACTGCCTTAAAGCTGTATATAAGCAGCAGTCAGACAGGGAAACCTTGCCAGTAATGATCCTAGTGTCTTGTAAATAGTTGTGAATAAACGTTCCTGTTGTTTGACCATGCCTGAGTCGGAATCCTTTGTCTAATTCAACACCTTGGGCATAACTCTAGGCAGGCAAGGCATGAAAAGGACTGAGTGGCAGGGGTGGGAAGGGACATAGCCAGTAAGTGATGCGATTTACTGGTTCCCCGAATTGTGCATAATCACTGCCTCCAGCTCTATAGAACCTGTCCAAACCTGCTGAATTTCACCCCTGTATCTGGGTATAATATAGAAAGAACCCCTCCCCCCCAAAAAATAACCAACACACTCAACAAGGGGCCCCACCTATGTCCACCCAAGACCTGGAAGAACAACTAAGTCTTTAAGTCTTTACAGAATGACAACAGAGTGAGAGCCACATGGAGTTAAGAAGGTTCTCATTCCAAAGGGCAGGCAAGGCAAAAGGCTACATCATTGCATTCTGGATCAGTTGAAGCTTCCAAGAGGTTTTTATGTATGGCGCATTTCTGCAGCTGAGCCTTGAGTCAGAATGGGCATGATTATCTGAAAGCCCCCAAGAGACATAGGTACTTTCCCTCCATTTCTGTTCAGTGTGTGGCAGCAGCAAAAAAAAAAAAAAGTGCCAATGGAATCCTAGGATGCATTAATAGAGGGACAGAATCAAGATCACATAAAATTCTAGTAGAAATAATTTTTACAAAGCCTTAATAAGAGTACATTTGGAATAGTGCATCCACTACATAAAAAAGATGTTGAGACTATGGAAAGAGTGCAGAGAAGAGCCACAAAGATGATTAGACGACTGGAGGCTAAAACATATGAAGAACGCTTACAGCAGGGATGAAGTCCACAAGTCTTAAAGTTCCCAAGTTTGGACATCCCCCTGGCTTACAAGAACTGGGTATGTCTAGTTCAGAAGCGTCAAACTCAAGGCCTGGGGCTTGGATCCGACCTCAGGAGCCCGATTTTACTGGCAGAGTGCTTAGGACACCACAGGTGCCCCTGAGACAAATGACATTGAGCTGGCCACTT
>CM077645.1:20498349-20530849 GCA_039707465.1 Rhabdophis nuchalis
GATTATGGAATTGTACAAGCAAAATAACAGAGGAAAAGTTAATAAGAGTTAAAGACACATTCAGACAATCTATATCTGATTAATTTTAAGAAGATAGGGAGCAGTCTTATATGATGTCAGATTGTTGATCCCTGTAACCTTCTGGATTATTAAAGAAAAGTATTTCTGGACACTTACCTGTAAGATACTAAGGTTTCACTAGGATCTTCTACCTGTTGATTAAATCCTTTAAAAATAAACAAACAGAACTAAACCATTCAGAAAAATTGTTCTCTTGCGAAATTAGCACTAGGTCAACATTTCTCAATTCTCCACTGCCCCATTTGGTTTCATTATAGAAAGAAATGTTTTGGTACACAGAATAGGTCCTGTTTAAATTTGAATGAACTGTCAGCAAATAACCACAGTTTTTGTGAGATTTCAAAACACTTTGAACTGATACTATCCCCCAGATGCATTTAGAGAAAGGAAAAATGTTAACTATAGGCTAGTGGAGGGATTTGGGGATTTTAAAAACAAACATTGTTTAGCCAGCATTCCTTAAGTTCTCATCAATGGGGTCTGCTCTAACTTTAGAGCTAATCTCCTGCCCCCAAGGTTCTATACCTTATTTAAAATACATTGTTATGTTTCAAAGAACCCTGTCCCAATTTTCCCTCTCAGAATGGAACAATGATTTGGAGAGAAAGATCAACTCTTCAGTTTTTGCTTAGATTCACATGCTACCAATGTAATCGCTTGCTAAAATGAAGGAGGTGGGGGAATGTACATCAATTGTCATGTAAGCCACGAGTCCCAAACCTCCAGGCCAAAACCCAGCACCACACCGTGGCTCGACACAAAAATCAGGCCACCCACGCAGGGGGTGAGCGTGCAAAACTCCACTTGCCAAGTGGCAGGCACGCATAATGTAAACATCAGTCTACTGAAATCATTATGCCCACGTCTCTAGCTTGTGTAATCTTTTGTGCAACTGTCCTAGTTTTAGGCACTTAACAGTTTTTTGCAACATGTATTTGTTCTAAAACATTCACATCCTGGACGTTTCCCACCATAATCAGATGGACCTTCCATCTGCTCTTGGTAACGCCTAGCATTTTTGTAAGTTTTCTTTACATCACATTTGCTTTGATATTGCTTTGCATTCTCCTGCTACTACTTTTCTATTTTAGATGACGTTGAGTGTTATTTCCAATCTGGATTAATCAAGTATCACATTTTTATGAAGAATGAGAACAGAAGGAAGAAGGTCCAATCGCTAGCACCTGTTCCGACCTAGTCTTCCCCAACCCACCAAGCAGGCTCCTTGTCCCGACAAAACCCCTTTTTATTAAGTTACTGTGCATTGCTCTCATTCACATCCAGCAAAGTCTTTCAAGGGTGAATTTACAGTCACAGACCTTATCTGGCTTGGAAAGCTGCCAGGCCGATATCTTCAAAATGCAACACTGTACTTGGCAAGGAGTCTCTGAGAGTCACAAACCAATTAAGCAAACTATATTAACAGATTAACAGAGTTGGAAGGGACCTTGCAACCCCCTGCCCAAGCAGGAGACCCTACATCTGCCTCTACCTAGGATTGAACTCACAACCTCCTGATTGGGAGGCGAGAGCTCCACCTCTAGGCCACAGCAGCAGATAATTGTCTAATTGTCTCTTGCACACTCCACTCCCCTTTCACTCCTCTGTATTCCCTATGGGAGGGGCCATTCACCGTCCATCTGTGCCTTTACAAGTCGGCCCTTGTTCCTTAGCTGTTCCCTTCTCCTGGCAGCTCTGTGCATGCGCACATCAGGAACAGGCTCCAGCTGTTCTTCTGCCCCACTGATGTCTGATTCTGAAGGCAGCTGATAACTGTCAGACAGCCCTGGCCCCCTCTCTGCTTCCGACACAGAGACCTCCTCAGAGCCTTCCTCAGACTCCAGGACTGGCCCATGTTCCTCCCCAACCTCCTCACTGCCTGCGCCTGCCACCAGCTCCGCTGGCCGCTGGTCGGCCACAACAACACCAAGGCATTTTAGTCTGAAATTTGTTAAGTTGAAGACTTTAATCTACTGGAGATGTAATATAATATTCTCACGGCTTCAGATTCTGGATCTAATACTCCACTTGTTAGTAACCTGATCAAACCATTTTATCCCTCTGAGTTTCTTTCAGTTTTTTGCTCAGGACTCCACTGAAGTTTGTTAACCAGTTTAAGCCGAAGTCTATTTGCAAATAATTATCTGAAGGTACTGGTTTCTATAAAAGGGCAAAATAATACTTGGAATAATATCTTAATATTTTTAATATATCACAGAGAAACCCAATCTAGTTAGTCCAATCTTTCTCATAATACAATTAAGAGGGGAAAGGAGGCAGATAATTTTATTTATTTATTTATTTATTTATTTATTTATTTATTTATTTATTTATTTATTTATTTATTTATTTTAGCGGATTTATACCCCGCCCGTCTCCTTGTTAGGACCCAGGGCGGCGCACAGGCATTATTTAAAAACCACAATAAATATAATATACAACAATTAAAATATATTAAATTATTTACCCATGCTAAAACCCATGTTTAAAAACCCAACCAAATTATAATTTACATATAAAAGTCAGAACGGGGGGCTATCCTAAGCCGGCTTGTTGGAATAAATGCGTCTTGAGAGGTTGGCGGAAGAGGCGGAGGTCCGAGGTAGTGCGAAGGTCGGGGGGTAGGTCGTTCCAGAGGGCCGGGCCCGCCACAAAGAAGGCCCTTCCCCTGGGTGTCGCCAGCCGGCATTGCCCAGCCGACGGCACCCGGAGAAGGCCCTCTCTGTGGGAGCGGACCGGACGAAGGGATGTATGGGGCAGGAGGCGGTCTCGTATATAGATTTATCTAAAAAGATAAATCTTTTTACGCATGGAAATTCCATGGAATTTCCTGCATTAAGTAAGAGATGGAATGGATTAAATGTTCATATTAAATAGGTTTTTTTTTAATTATTTCACACGGAAAAGACAGCTAGGTTTGCATTTGAACCTTACTTAACACTGTGTGTGTATGTCTCTGTGTGCATGCGCATCCCTTTGTCATTGTTGACTCTTGATGATTGCCTGGACTGGACAAATCACTGAGCTGGAAGGATTTCAGTGTCGGATACATTTGCACATATACTTGTTTTGCTTTTAAGAAGACTGACCCTGTCTAACATAAACCAGCCTCTTGCATTTGTTTTTTCCAGAACAAACCCATGAAAATTAACTTGCAATACGAAGGAAGGCGAATTAAGCTTTGTACTTTCAACACCAAAGCTTTTTCGCTCTTGTTTGTCCTCTGCATTAAAGCTGCTCCCCCCTTCTCCTCCTCCTCCCCCCCCCCCGTCCGCATATCTTGTAAACAAAATTGTAGGCTATTGGTTTTCACGGGGCCTCTTGAGATAGCGCTGTCAAGGCTTAAACGTGGTCCAGGCACACCTTGAACAATCATCTGGATAAGCCTTAAAACTCTCAAATGAACAAAAGTAGCTTAGAGATCTTAGCTCTACGGTGTCAGGTCCAACATATTTTTTCCCCGGAAACAAAGGGAAAAGGGGTCAAGAGCTGTAGAAGAGCTCCTCTTAAAGAAATAAAAGAATAATTTTGAAATGGAAAAAAAACACTCCTGAAAGCTAATTTGTTGACATTATCTATCATTGGGTTAGGTGTCCCTGTGCGTTAACAGAACACAACAGGCTTTGACAGTAGAAAATGTGTGGCTAAGTACTCCTGCTATTGCTGACCAATGGTTTGAGCCAATAATCTGGTAGGGGGGAAATCAATATAGCTATTATCAACTGTTGACAACAGCTTGGAAAAGCAATAACCACCTGTAAAATCTTTTGCGAGAGAGGCCCAGCGATCAGCCAGTTTGTTAACCTGTCTCTAAGCAAGTATATTGCAAAAATGACACACACACCACACACACACACAAATTGGACTTGGTGAGACTGTGGTAGCTAATGTTTGATTTTTTAACAAAGGGTTTACTTCTCACTGAGAGAGTACTGTGACCCAGGGTGAAGAAGAATAGAATAGAATAGAATAGAATAGAATAGAATAGAATAGAATAGAATAGAATAGAATAGAATTCTTTATTGACCAATTGTGATTGGACACACAAGAAATTTGTCTCTCAGTGTACATAAAAAGACAAGAATCATAGGTTAACAACACTTAATGATAGGGTACAAATAAGCAATCAGGAAACAATATCAATATAGATCGTAAGGATACAAGCCACAAAGTTACAGGCATGCATACATGCCATGTTACAGAATTGTCTATGATTTGAAGGAAAGGGAGGGGGGGTGTAGGAATGTGTATAGTAAGTTTAAGTTAAGTTTAAGTTTATTGGATTTGTATCCCACCCTATCTCCCCGAAGGGACTCAGGGCGGTGCACAGGTAAATATTAAAAACAATACAAAAATACAATATAACTACAATAAAAATATATTAAATTTAAACCCGTGCTAAAAACATCTTTAAAACCCATCTAAAAACCCTTACTAAAATCCCTACGATTTATTATTAAAATCTAAGCCAGGCCAGCCAGATGGAAAAAGTGAGCTTTAAGCTCCCGGTGGAAGAGGCGCAGGTCCGTGATGGTACGAATGTTGGGGGGTAGGTCGTTCCAGAGAGCTGGACCCGCCACAGAGACCTGGGGGTCACCAGCCAGCATTGGCCGGCAGATGGCACCCTGAGGAGGCCCTCCCTGTGCGAGCGGACAAGAGGAAGGGAGGTATATGGTAGGAGGCGGGCTTGCAAATACCCAGGTCCCGTGCCTTGGAGCGCTTTAAAGATGGTTATCAGTACCTTGAAGCGCACCCGGAAGGCCACAGGCAGCCAGTGCAGCTCGCACAGGAGAGGTGTTATATGGGAGTATCGAGAAACTCCCAGAATCCCCCGCGCGGCTGCATTCTGCACTAGCTGGAGCCTCCGGGTCAGTGGTGGGTTTCTGCAGGCCCGCACCTACTCGCGAGAGCCGGTTGGTGAAATTTAGAGAACCGGTGAGAGAGGGTTCCACTGGCGTACCTGGAAGTAAATCTGGCCCGCTGCTGCCAGTGACCCAATGGGAAGGAAAGGAAAGGAAAGGAAAGGAAAGGGAAGGGAAGGGAAGGGAAGGGAAGGAAGGAAGGAAGGAAGGAAGGAAGGAAGGAAGGAAGGAAGGAAGGAAGGAAGGAAAGAAAGAAAGAAAGAAAGAAAGAAAGAAAGAAAGAAAGAAAGAAAGAAAGAAAGAAAGAAAGAAAGAAAGAAAGAAAGAAAGAAAGAATTTATCATCACAATTGAGTCCAAAATTTTGGTTGCTAAGCAAGAGCATTGTTAAAT
Source organism: Rhabdophis nuchalis (assembly GCA_039707465.1). Lineage (NCBI taxonomy): Eukaryota > Metazoa > Chordata > Lepidosauria > Squamata > Natricidae > Rhabdophis > Rhabdophis nuchalis. The sequence continues at coordinate 20,503,685 of CM077645.1, forward strand.
GAGTTTCACCACATTTTAAAAGGTGGCCACTCTCACCCTGTCACATGACTGCCAAGCCACGCCCACAAAATAGGCCACACCTACAGAGTAGGTTCTAAAAAATTTGAAACCCACCACTGCTCCGGGTGCACCCCAAAGGAAGCCCCATGTAGTAGTCATTACCTAGGTATGTTTGCTTATTTGAATATCAGGATTCTCTTGTATCAAATTCAGAATTGTTGGCTAAACTTTATGTACAGGTAGCAGTTGAGACCCAAATTTCTGTTGCTAAGCAAGATGGTTTGTTAAGCACCTCATTTTGTCAGAGCAGCCTTTTTGCCATGGTTAAGTGTATCGTTGCAGTTGTTAAGGGAAATGCTTAAGCAAGCCCATACACACACACACACACACACACACACACACACCTTTGAGTTTGCTTGTTGGAAGCTGGCTGGGAAGGTCAGAAATAGTGACTCCATGGTTCCAGGATCCTGCAACTGTCATAAATACATGTCAGTTGTCAAGGACCTGAATGTTGATCATGCAATCATGCAGCAATGTGAATTTTATTGGTGTGACTATGGGGATGCTGCAGCAATGTGGAAAATGGCCACAAGACCCTTTTTTTCAATGTCATTGTAACTTTGAATCGTCACTAAACAAATGGTTGTAAGTGCAGGTCTACTTGTACAGCCAACATTCAGGTACTCCTTGGCCTATGACCATAATGGAAATCAATCAATCAGAATACAGCTGGAGACCCAATACCATTTCAGATGGATGACTGTACAGGGTTGTTGTTTTTTATTAAGAACCTCCAATGATGAAGCACCCACAACTTCTAAAGGCAAAAATGTTCCCCTGGTTAATTGTTCTCACTGTTAGGAAGTTTCTCCTTAATTTCAGGTTGCTTCTCTCCCTGATTAGTGTGAGAGGGATCTTGGAGTCCTAGTGGACAACCATTTAAATATGAGCCAGCAGTGTGCAGCAGCTGCCAAAAAAGGCAACACAGTTCTAGGCTGCATAAACAGAGGGATAGAATCAAGATCACATAAAGTGTTAATACCACTTTATAATGCCTTGGTAAGGCCACACTTGGAATACTGCATTCAGTTTTGGTTGCCTCGATGTAAAAAAGATATGGAGTTTCTAGAAAGAGTGCAGAGAAGAGCAACAAAGATGATTAGGGGACTGGAGGCTAAAAGATATGAAGAACGGTTGCAGGAATTGGGTATGTCTAGTTTAATGAAAAGAAAGACTAGGAGAGACATGATAGCAGTCTTCCGATATCTCAGGGGCTGCCACAAAGAAGAAGGAATTAAACTATTCTCCAAAGCACCTGAGGGCAGAACAAGAAGCAATGGGTGGAAACTAATCAAGGAGAGAAGCAACTTAGAACTGAGGATAAATTTCCTGACAGTTAGAACAATTAATCAGTGGAACAACTTGACTCCAGAAGCTGTGAATGCCCCAACACTGGAAGTCTTTAAGAAGATGTTGGATAGCCATTTGTCAGAAATGGTATAGGACTTCCTGCCTAAGCAGGGGTTTGGACTAGAAGACCTCCAAGGTCCTTTCCAACTCTGCTATTGTATTGTATTGTATTGATTAGTTTCCATCCAATGTTTCTTGTCCTGCCCTCTGGTGCTTTGGAGAATAAATTGACCCCCTCTTCTTTGTGGCAACCCCTCAAATACTGGAATACTGCTATCCTATCACCCCTAGTCTATTTTCTCTAGAATAGCCATACCCAATTCTTGCAACTGTTATACATATGTTTTTGTCTCCAGGCCCTTAATTATGCTAGTTGCTTTTCTTCACTCTTTTTCCAAAGTCTCAACATCTTTTTTATAATGTGGTGATCAAAACTGGATGGAGTATTCCAGGTGTGCCCTTACTAAAGCTTTATAGAGTGATACTAAAACTTCACGTGATTTTGATTCTATTCCTCTGTTTATACAACCAAGGATTGTATTAGCTTTGTTGGTTGCTGTTGCACACTAGGTCACAATAGTTGAAAGTCAAGTGCCCAACCTGATTTTTGTGACATTTTTTGAAACAGTCATTAAAACAAACGTGTCCGTCATAAATTGATTCCTATGGCCCTGTAAGCCAACCTATTGTCTGCAATGGGCAGGGGAAATGGGCAGAGGAAAAAAGTGGTCAGGAAAAAAATCACAAATTACAGTCACCTGACTATAGGATGCTGAAAATAACCATAAATGCAGGCTGGTTGCTAAGCACCGACAATGTGATCACGTGACCACAGAGGTGCGATCATGGCATTGAAACTTCAAATCATGGGTCATATGTACCTTTAGTACTTACGTTGTAGCGTTGAACCTGCTAAGCGACAAGTTGTAAGTCAAGGACTATCTGTACTCTCCAGGGTTAGATGTTAAAAGGTTCTACCATATTATGTCACTTTAGGTCTTTGACCTAAACATTTGTTTGCTGTTTTCGAAGGAGTGTAATTCTGAACCCTGCCTATTTTCGCAACCATCTTCGTCAAGCTGCCGTCTTCCGATGCTTGGAGCGATATTCTGAAGCTGCAAGGTAGGCTTGTTTTTTTGTTTTTGTTTTTTTGGTTTGCGCTTGCGCGAAGATGGTGGGCTAGCTCTCGAGCTCCGTGTGGGCTGCGGAGGCCGTTAGCGTTTTTAAGTGCTCCCAGCCGTCTCCTTACAAGCTGGAGGGCGTGGGATGGATGAGGAGCCCACCCTGGCATTTCAGGGTGAGGTTCGCAATGACGGGGGGTGAGCCAGGAGCGAATACAGTGCCGGCGACAGGAATGCTCAGACGGTGAGAGCGCTGGAGCGGGGATTGCCGCAACGGAGGCCGGTGCAGAGGACGGCGCCCCGGGTGATTTAATAGAGGCGGAGAGGCCGGCTGCGCCGAGGAGCTCCTGATGCTGTTGGTGGCGAGCCATGGGGCGAGACGGTAGTGAGAGTGCCGGGTGGCCAGCGGTGACGGCGACAGAGGTGTGGAGGGAAGATGGCGGAGGAGGCGAGGATGCTGGAGGACGTTGGAACTTTGGAAGGTTGGAAAGAGAGAGTGGAGAGAGAGAGCGGAGAGAGGTGAAGGGGATGGAAGAGGTGGCCGCTGGAAGCCGGGCCGACGGCGGTGGGAGCGCCGGAGGCGGAAGGTGAAGGCGGCGACGGAGGAGATGGTTGGAAGGAAGGTGGCGGCTGTGAGAGAGCCGTGTGGTTGTCGAGAAAGGAGTGGGTTTGAGGCGGCCGCTGGAGGCCAGGTCGACGGCGGTGGGAGCGCCGAGAGGCTACTGGCGAAGGCGGTAACGCAGGAGATGGCGGCGGTGGGAGCGCCGAAATGGTCGCGGACGGCTTGCTGACCAGTTGTAAAATCCTCCCCCTATGGTCACTCTCTTAAGACCGGGAGAATTACGCCACCAAGGCCTTGGAAGGCCCTGGAAGAACTGGAAGAATTGTCCAAAGAACCTGTGGACAGTAACAACGATGGACGCCCAAATGAACATTGCGAACTAATTTTAATTTACCAACTTTAACTTATTACCAACTAACCTCACTATGCACTTTATCTCATTTAATACCAACTGAATGAACTGTTTTAATCATGGCTAACGTCTTTTAACATCTTGTATTTTATCCCAAAACCCACTTGAATTCCACCTACATAATTTATTTTTAGATAATTAATTTTAGTTATTTATTTATAAATATATGTACTCCAGAGCGAAACTACTATCTCTGCGGGAGTCCCCGCTCTCGCAGGTCTGGCCCTTTGATCTATCTAGGGCCCATCATGATGATGGAGTTGTTAATCCGGAGAGATGGGCGAAGCGCGGCTTTAGGGGGTTTTTAGTCCGTAAATTGTTTAAATTGTCTAAATTATCTTTTTTAGGGGGCACTAGGGAGGGGGGTGGGTATAGACAGATGGAGACGGATGAGGGCCAGGCCAGCAGCCGACGGAGGGAAGCGGAAGGTGCCGATAGGAGGGGGGACACACGAGTCGTTCCACAGGAGGGCTTACCAATCCAGAGGGTCGTGGGGAGAGGCAGGGCCGAGGGGAGACAAGTTTCATCCTCCCGGTTGGTGGCACGTAACCGTTGGTTACAAACGGTCGGGTGCCACCACCCCCGCAGGCTAGGTGGTCAGAGAGTACAGAGCCAGGGCCTGCGGCTGATGTTTTGCAATGCCAGGTCCGTTGTCAACAAAGCCCCCCTCATTAGTGACCTTGTGTCAGAGGGGGAGCCGGACCTGGCTGGAAGTGCGGAAAACTGGTTGGGCCACGAGGGAGGACTCCCCCTCGTTGAAATGTGCCCACCAGGCTACCGCGCCTTTCATCAGCCCCGGGCCCTTGGTAGGGGCGGTGGGGTAGCAGTCATTGTCAAGGAAGGTCTTGAGCCGAGAGAGACCATTGTGCCACAGACTACCGGCTGTGAGTCCCTCTGCGTGAAGTGGGGCCTAGGGAGGCAGTTGGGCTTGCTGGTTATATACCTGGCTCCCCGCTATGTAGCAGCAGCCCTGCCCGAGCTCCTGGAGGTGATCGCTACGGTGGCAGTGGAGACCCCCAGACGTTTAGTCATGGGGGACTTTAACCTGCCATCGTTGGGCGAATCATCCGAGGCAGCTCAGGAGTTCATGGCTTCCATGACGGCCATGGACCTGACCCAAGTAATTCGAGGCCCCACTCCCGAGGGTGGACATACGCCAGATCTCATCTTTGTCTCTGGCCAATGGAAGAGTGATCTGGGTATAGGGGATATAGTCATCACGCCCTTGTCATGGTCAGACCACTCACTTCTCCGGCTCGACTTTCCGACCGCTGCTCCCCTCCGCGGGGAGGCGGAACCAGAGTCTCCACTCTGGTACCGCCCCAGGCGCCTGATGGACCCGGATGGGTTCCAGACGGAGCTTGGGCCATTTCCTGTACCCCTGACCCGTGCCCCGATAGAGGACCTCACGGCCGCATGGAACAGTGCGGCCGTGGGAGCCTTGGATCGGGTCGCGCCCTTGCGGCCTCTCTTGCGGCGGCGAACCACCCTGGCCCCTTGGTTTACCGAGGAGCTGCGGGTGATGAAACGCCGCAAGAGATGCCTAGAGGGAAGATGGAGGTCTACCCGATCTGAATCTGACCGGACACAGGTAAGAGCCCATTTACGGACTTACATTGTGGCGCTGAGAGTGGCCAAACTCCATCATTGTGCTACTCTCATAGCATCCGCAGAAAACCGCCCTGCCGCCCTGTTTAGGGTGACCCGCTCCCTACTTCAACAAAGGGTGCGGGAAGCCCCGTTACAGGGTAGAGCAGAGGAATTTGTGACTTTTCTGCAGGAGAAAACCGCTCAGATACAGAACGGGCTACCCTCCATTGATGGCCCAGTGGGATGCCACGAGACAGATCTTGTTTGGGAGGAGTTTGACTCCGTTACTTCCGATGATATGGACAGGTTACGTGGGCGACTGCGAGCCACCACATGTTTATTGGACCCGTGCCCCTCCTGGCTTGTACTGGCATCCTGGGAGGTGACATGAGGCTGGCTCCAAGAGGTTGTCAATGCATCCTTAAGTGAGGGTTCCTTGCCTGCTTCCCTAAAAGAAGCGATGGTGAGGCCCCTCCTTAAGAAGCCCTCTTTGGATCCAGCTCTTTTAAACAACTATCGTCCAGTCTCCAACCTTCCCTTTCTGGCGAAGGTTGTTGAGAGTGTGGTGGCACAACAGTTTCCCCATCACCTGGAGGAAGTTGACTATCTAGATCCGCGCCAGTCCGGCTTTCGGCCCGGGCACAGCATCAAGACGGCATTGGTCGCGTTGGTTGATGATCTCTGGAGGGCCAGAGATGGGGGTTGTTCCTCCATCCTGGTCCTATTAGACCTCTCGGCGGCTTTCGATACCATCGACCATGGTATCCTATTGCATCGGCTGGGGGGGTTGGGAGTGGGAGGCGCCGTTTTACGGTGGTTCTCCTCCTACCTCTCTGGCCGATCGCAATTTGTGTTGACAGGGGGGCAGAGGTCGACCTCGAGACCACTCACTTGTGGGGTGCCTCAGGGGTCGGTCCTCTCGCCTCTCCTGTTTAACACATACATGAAGCCGCTGGGTGAGATCATCCGTGGTTTTGGGGTAGAATACCATCTATACGCTGATGACACTCAGTTGTATATATCTACCCCAAACCACCCCAACGATGCCGTAGCGGTGATATGCCAGTGCCTTGAAGCCGTGCGGATCTGGATGGGAAGTAACGGACTTAGGCTCAACCCGACCAGGACTGTGGCTGTGGTTTCCGGCTGCCCGATTCAACCAGCTCACTCCATCGCTGGTCATAGGGGGCGAACATCTTGCCCCTGTGGATGGGGCACGCAATTTGGGTGTCCTCCTGGATTCCCGGCTGTCCATGGAAGATCAAGTGACAGCCGTGGCCAGGAGGGCGTTTTACCAGGTTCGCCTGGTTCGCCAATTGCGCCCCCTATTGGATCGGGACGCCCTGCGCACAGTCACTCATGAGCTCGTGACATCCCGACTGGACTATTGTAACTCTCTCTACATGGGGCTCCCCTTGAGGTGCACCCGGAGACTTCAGCTAGTCCAGAACGCAGCCGCGCGAGCAATTATGGGAACCGCTAGGTTTACCCATGTAACACCGCTCTTGCGCGAGCTGCACTGGCTACCTGTCGTCTTCCGGGTGCGCTTCAAGGTGTTAATTATCATCTTTAAAGCGCTCCATGGCTCGGGACCTAGCTATCTGCGGGATCGGATCCTGCCTCATACATCCTCACGGCCGATTCGCTCCCACAGAGAGGGACTTCTCCGGGTGCCGTCCACTAGACATTGTCAGCGGGCGACACCCAGGGGAAGGGCTATCTCTGTGGCGGGCCCGGCCCTCTGGAACGACCTTCCCCCCGATATCAGGACGACCACGGACCTCCGCTCCTTCCATCTTAAATTAAAAACTCACTTTTTCTGTCTGGCCGGCCTAGGATAAGTCTCTCTGTCTTTGGGGTTTTTATTGGGAAATTAGTACTGTTTAGTTTTAATGGGGAAATTTTAGCGCAGGTTATGTTTAATTTGCTTTTAGAATTGTTTGTATGTATTTATTGTTTTTATTCTACCTGTGCACCGCCCCGAGTCCCTGTGGGGAGAGTGTCCGGTTTTATAAATATTAAATATTATTATTATTATTATTATTATTATTATTATTATTATTATTATTATTATTATTATTATTATTATTATTATTATTATTATTATTATTATTATTATTATTATTATTATTATTATTATTATTGTACCCCTGATTCATGGGGAAGCTTTCTTGCCTCAATTTGCAATCTACAAAGGTTAGAGAAGACAGTGGAAATAGCCATTGCCTCATTGGGCCCCAGCAGGGGTGGGCTTTTAAATTTTTAGCATGGGGTTCTCTGGGTGGGCGTGGGCATGGTGGGCATGGCCTAGCTGGCCTCCTGCACCACAACCAGCAGAAAGGGTCGTTTTTTCCCTCCTGGGACTCCAGAGGCTTTCCTTGAGCCTCCGGGAGGGCGAAAACAGCCTCCCCAAGCTGCAGGGGCCCTCTGGAGGCTGGAAATGGCCCATTTCCAGCCATCCTGAACTTCCAGTAGGCCCTCCCTGAGCCTCCATGCACACCCTGCATTTACCTGAATCCAAAACAGGCCATGTGGGGACTCCTGGGAGGGGAGGGGAGGGGTGGGCAGGGCCAGTGGGATTTGTGGGTTCTCTAAACTGCACAGAATTTTAGCTAGAGGTTCTTCCGAACTCCTGCAAACCCCCAGAAGGCCCTCCTCCCTGAGTCACAACCTGCATCCCAACCTTTCTGGTTTTCTCCCTTTTCCCAATAATGGAGCCTTTCATATACCTTGGGTCTCCAATGTCTAGAAGTTGAAGAGCGTTGAAGTGGAGTTCTCAGGCCAGGGATGGTATACATTAACCGCTTGGCTTCAGGGCGGCCTACCAAACTCTGGGCCAGGGGTCTGTTAATTTGTGGAGGAGGACAAAAGGAAGAATCGGCCAACTGAAACTACTAAGGATTCAAGGGTTATTCGCCCTCTCTCACTGGCCACGAGCAATCAGCAGCTTCGTATGGCTCCGTACTTGCCCTCAATAAAGATTCTCATTTAGCTGAGCCCTGCAGGGTGAGCCTTCTGCCAAGTCTAATCAAGCCATGGAGCTAAGGGTGCAGGGAAGTGTCAAGAGATCTGTGATAAGCTGCCAAGTTCCAGTCATGGAAGCCTGACATATAAATCCACAGGGGCAGCAACTTTGGCCATGTTGGGAATGTCTGGTTCACAATACTGTAAACTGCTGAAGTCAAATAGGAAAAGGAAACGGGGAACTTTTAATTAACATAGGAGTTTTACAACAAATCTCAATTGCAGTTGCAATGGGTGCACTGTTGGGAGATTGGAAAGAACATTGGTCCTCAACTTCCCACCACAAGTGAGCCCAAAACCCCTGTTGTTAAGTGAATTTTGTCCCATTTTATGTCTTTTCTTGCCAGTGTTGTTGAGTGAATCACAGCAGTTCTTAAATTAGCAACACGGTTGTTAAGCAAATCGGGTTCCCCCCACTGACTTTGCTTGTCAGATGATTCCAAAAGGGGATCACATGACCCTGGGAAACTGCTACCGTTGTAAATGTGAATCAGTTGTCATGTAAATCCCATGACTATGAGGATGCTACAATGGAGATACGTGTGAAAAATGGTCATAAGTCACTTTTTTCACTGCCGTTGTAACTTCAAACAGTCACTAAATGACTGTTGTAAGTCGAGCGACAGCATCTTTGGCCCTGTTGGGAATGTCTGGTTTACAGTAATAGCAACAGCACTTAAACTTATATACTGCTTCACAGTGCTTTACGGCCGTCTCTAAGTGGTTTACAGAATAGGCCTATTGCCCCCAACAACCTGGGTCCTCATTTTACTGACCTCGGAATGATGGAAGGCTGAGTCAACCTTGAGCTGCTCAGGATCGAATTCCTGGAGTGACCAGTGAGTTGGCTCTGCAATACTGCATTCTAACCACTGTACCACCACGGCTCTTGTGTGTGTATCAGGGGTGTGTTCCTGCCAGTTCTAACCTCTTCTATAGAAGAGGTTCCACAAATCTACAGTGCCGTTTAGAACCGGTTCCAGCTCCCTCCTCCCACCCGTCTGCACATCATCAAGATGAAGAGCGAGAGGAGGAATTCTGGGAGTTGAAGTCCACAAGTCTTAAAGCTGTCAAGTTTGAACACCCCTGGGTGTTTTTTTTTTCCTAAAGGGTTAGGGGTGCAACTTGTAACTTGACAGCTTTAAGACTTGCGTGCTTCAAATGCCAGGGTTTCTGAGCCAACATTTTGGTTGCTAAGCAAGAACGTTATTAAGTGAGTTTCACCACATTTTACAAGTTGGCCACACCCACCCAGTTACATGACTGCCAAGCCACTCCCACCTGGTCACATGGCCGGCAAGCCACTCCCACAAAGCTGGCCAAACCTACAGAAGAGGTTCTAAAAAAAATTGAAACTCACCACTAGTGTGTATATACAGTAATCTACTGTACATACAAAGAAGTCAAATAGGAAGTGGAAACAGGAACATTTTAATTAACACAGGGGTTTTACATCAAACCTCAGTTACAATTGGCAATGAATGAACCATTGGGAGACCAAAAGAACAGGTTAGGGATAGATTGTCTTCTAAGAGAAAATCTATGCAGTCACTGGGAATCAAAAACAACATGATAGCCCATAATCAATTTGCAATACACAAATGCTGGCATAAGTTGTGTGCCTTGGCCAATTCAGCATGGCTCTTCCTAATAGCATTCAAGAGGATAAGTGACATCATAATGTTATCATGTAAGCCCGGCCCTTTTCTATGGACATCCTATTATTAAGGTAAACGATTCCCCTCGCACATATGTGCTAGTTGTTCCCGACTCTAGGGGGCAGTGCTCATCTCCGTTTCAAAGCAGAAGGGCCTAGCGCTGTCCAAAGACATCTCCATGGTCATGTGGCTGGTAAGACTAAATGCTAAAGGTGTACGGAATGCTGTTACTTTCCCACCAAAGGTGGTTCCTATTTTTCTACTTGCATTTTTACATGCTTTCAAACTGCTAGGTTGGCAGAAGCTGGGACAAATAATGGGAGCTCACTCCATTACACAGAGCTAAGGATTCGAACCGCCGAAGTGCCGACCTTTCTTGATTGACAAGCTCAGCGTCTTAGCCACTGAGTCACCATATATGTTAAATGGGGCCCAACTTGTTCTGTTATATTGCAGAACTGTTTTTCTATTTCTGATTAAAGAAACAAAGAATTATGGATTTCTTAAAGTTATATCCCATGCTTCATGCGACTATGCCCTCATTGTATTCTTCCAACAACAACTGTGGGAATTTCCTCAAACTAGGAGCGGGCAGGCCCAAATCTTTCATTGCCATATTTCCAAGGTTATATTTGAATCTTGGTCTCTACTATCCTCATCCTCCGCTTTAAACAGCTGGTAAAGAACTCAAGACAATTCCATCTGCACTTGATTGCAAAGTGGGAATATATATTTCTTGAAATGATTTCTTACACATTTTCTATTATATGCAACATTTTCATGGGAAAAAGGAATTTACTTCTCAACTAATTAAAATGTCTTAGTTGGTGAACCTTCTGTCTTGTTATTAATGAATGAATCAATTACATTTAATGAAATGTGCATAGTGTCAGTCCCAGTTGTTCCTTCCAAGGAAAGCATTGTATTCCCAGCTCTCTGCTTCTCCATTCCCAAATGGTCTGTTTTTCTTTTGCCTCTGACATTCAACTTGAGTGGTTTCGGTCTCCCTGCGATATCAGGGAGAAAACATCAGAACTTCCACACATATGCTGATGTTTCTCTCCTGCTGTTTGTGCCCCAATTTTCAGGTAAATAGACATGGAATAAGGTAGCATCTTAGAATCCTAGAATAACACAGTTGGAAGGGATCTCGGAAGTCTGCTAGTCCAACTCTGTGATCGAGCAAGAAACCCTATATACCAGTGATGGGTAAACTTTTTGTCGTTGTGTGTGATAGCGTGCACGCACGCATGCCTGCACCCATAATGCAATGCGTGCATGACACCCACCTATATACCCCATCCCTAAGGCGACCAGGCATCCCGCTTTTGGCGGGACAATCAGAATTGTCCCGCCTCCCGCGGCCTCTTCAAAATGTCCCGCTTTTTGCCTGGGGCGGCAGAGGGCAGCGGGCAGGCGGCGGGCGCTCTACATGCACTCAGACAGAGGCACGGGGCGCAGGCAGGAAGCGGCGGGCTGGTGGGCAGGCAGGCTTGTCCCGGGCACCCATGGCAGGACGGGTGGGCAGCGGGGGGGGCTGGTGCATGGTCCAGCGCAGAGTGTGTTGGGGCAGGGGCGGGCTTCCACCCGCCCCCGCGGGGCCCTCTTTAAAGGCAGAGGCGCCGGCCTGGCCCAGCAGTGCTGAGAGCCATTGGCTCGGGCGGGAAGGGGGAGGGCGGCCCGAGGCGGCCGCTTTCAGCTCGGCCCATCACACCAGCATGATGGGCTGACAGCGGCCGGCTCGGGCCACCTTCCCCATCCCTGCTCCAGCCGGTGGTTCTCAGCGCCTCCGGGCCGGGCCGCCTCCGCTCCCTTTAAAGAGGGCCCCGCGGGGGCGGGTGGGAGCGCACTCCTGCCCCGATGCCCTCTGCGCAGGCGCGTGCCGTGCTGGAGCATGCGCCCCACCCCCCGTCGACAGTGTCCCGCTTTGGGAGTTTGAAAATCTGGTCACCTTTCCCATCGCCCCTCTGCATGCACCTGCGATCCCACACACTCCATTTTTGGCCTAGCAGGCCTCCCTTATTGGTAATTCCCTTGACTGAACTTCCACACCCAGCCAATGTCATCTATCAATTGATGGATAAAAAGCCTCTTCCAATTTGGTATGCACAATGCTCTGTTAGTCCATGAACTCCACTTGTTTCCCTTCCCTTTTATTCCTTTGCAGTAGTCCAGTTCACAGTAAATAGAACAAAAACCCTTGTAATTATAAATTGATCAGCTATTAGCCATTAAAAAGGGGTTGTTATTGTTTGTTTGTTTGTCAAATTTATTGGCCACCTATCTTATTACAGCTTAACTCCTGGCTGGTTTCTAGTAGTCACCCAAACTGAAATATAGCTGCTGAATAAAATTGGTTTTTTTATGTAAACAATTTTTATTTATTTTTTGACAAACATAGACAAACATAACAAAAAACAAGAAAAAACATAAAAACCATCTTCCATTAAAATTTATAGAAAGTCTGTTGGTTGTTTACAAAATTTCTATGCATCTCTTCCATAGTCATCACTTGCTTTTCATATCAATAGTTATAGTTAAATAATAATAATGATAATAGTGTGTGTGTGTGTGTGTGTTACGTTTTTTAAGCTGATCAATAAATAAGTCAGGGAGACTAGGATAGATCTATTTCGAAAAAAACATAACACACATATTAAAAAAAATAATATTACACAACGGAATTCTTGGCTTTCTGTCTAGATGGTCTCTGGTGATGAGCCGAAAGGCAGAAAAGGAAAAGCAGTGTGCTTCCTCCCTTAATTGGGGCCTTAACAGGGTGTTGTGGAAACAATTATATATATTATGTAATTATATATATATATGTAGATTTTGGTTTATTCGGGTCTTTTCCCGTGTAAAATTAAAGGTGTTTTTGCAACGTTTCGATGGGATCACCCCCATCATCATCAGCTGATGAGAGCTAATAGCTCGAAATAGATCTATCCTGGTCTCTTCAATTTAATTTATTGATCAGCTCATAAAACTAACATAGATAGATAGATAGATAGATAGATAGATAGATAGATAGATAGATAGATAGATAGATAGATAGATAGATAGATAGATAGATAGATAATTGTTTTCACAACTTCCTTTTAGGGCCCCATTAAGGGAGGAGACATACTGTTTCCCTCTCTGCCTTTCGGCTCATCACCAGAGACTATCTAGACAGAAAACCATGAAATTACGTTGTGTAAAAAAAAATTTTTTAGATATATGTGTTAGTTTTATTAGCTGATCAATAAATTTAAATTTGAGAGACCAAGATAGATCTATTTCGAGCTTATTAGCTCTCATCAGTTGGCCACACCCCACTGGGATTCAAACCGGGGCTGCAGTGCATCCAAGGCAGAAGCCTAGCACTACAGCCTAACCAGGCTCTACCCATTGCATCAGCTAAGACAGGAGTATTTAGTATAGATAATTGTTTTCACAACTTCCTGTTAGGGCCCCATTAAGGGAGGAGACATACTGTTTCCCATATATATATGTTTGATAATATGAAACTTTATATAAACTGCAAATGGAGAGCATGAGAGGAGGTTTAAAAGCTTGGTTATTAAATATAAGCAATTTTTTTAAAATGTAGAGTATGTTATAAAGATGTATTGTTATTGGATGATTTTAGGAAGATTTAATAGAACGCCATTATATAATTTTATTCTAGATTTTGAATATTATATATAAGAGGGTGTAAAAACAATCATAGTCAAATTAAGGTTGAGATATAATAATCGTAATATATAAAAAATATATTTGAATTAAAAATATGTGACTTGATATGAATAAAATTGTTAAAGAGCTGAAGTTTGACGAAGGAGCAATAAATAGTCTTTACTCTTGATGTAACTAAAATACTTCTTCCAAACAGTGATACTAACTCCTCCAACAATAAACAGTCCTTCACCAAAACACAGTTATCTTACAGTCACTCAAAACAATGATTCTTCTTCCGTCTTCAGTTTCAGCTCCTTCCTCAGTGGCAATCAAGGAGCAAGGAAAGCAAAAAGGGTGAACTGTGTTTCCAGCTGCCTTTTATGTTTGAGCTGGGAAGCACAGCCAATAAGATTCCGCATAATCTTTAAAGATACATATATCCTTTAATAATCCTGGCTTATATATATTGTCAACCCAACATCAGGATAATTAGCCTAACAAAGCTAATGCCCATTGTTAAAAAGAAAGGCCAAATTCAACTTTTAAAGGATCTTTCTCATTTCTTCTACAGTGGTTTAGGCTTTCATGGCTGGCATCAATCAGGTAGTGATGAGCTTTTGAGCTTCATGGTCTTGCTCTAGTTTTCTCAGGTCCTGACAGTTTGAAGGCAGCTGTGCCTGGCATCTTCAGAGATGGACTGAGCTGCTTTGCGGTGCATCTCTGAACAGCTCACAGGCGCAATAACAGGAACGGTCTGGCTCTTGTGTTTGTACCTGGCAAGCTGATTTTAGTTCTTATTTCAAGAAAGGAGAGCAATCATAATGTTGGTTTGAAACGGAAAGCTATTCCTCAAAACCACTGTATTTGAAAACACTTGCATCTTTCTCAAGCTTTATTTTTGAGCTTGCCAAATGTTTGCTAAAACATCTGTCAGCACAGATATCAAAAATCCTTAATATGAGCATGTTGATTTCTTCAGCCCAAAAACATTGCATATTTGCATGTGTGTATAAACACAGAGATATGTACACAGACTAATATCAGGGGTGGGCTTCAAAAATTGCAGCAATGGGTTCACTGCCCCATTGCTGAGTGGGTGTGCCTATGGTGGACGTGGCCTACTCAGCCTCCTGCACCACGGCGGGAGCATTTTTCGCCCTCCCCAGGTTCTGGAGGCTTTCCTCAAGCCTCTGGGAGGGCAAAAACTGCTTCCCCCAGGCTCCAACTTCTGGAACTTCCAGAACACCCGGTAGCCCTGTTGTTTGCCCTCTCCAGGCTCCAGATGCTTTCTTTGAGCCTCCAGGAGGGCAAAAAATGCTTCCCCTGGCTCTGGAGGCTCTCTGGGGGCCGAAAACAAGCCCTTTTCTGGACTTCCGGAACATCTGGTACACCTGTTTTCCCACCCCCTCCCCAAGCCTCCATGCGGGCCCTGCACTTACATGGCATGATGAATGGGCTGCGTGGAGACTTCTGGGAGGGTCAGGGTGGGGTGGGCGTGGCCAGCCAGGGCTGGCATTTGGGGGTTTGCTGAACTGGGCAGAATCCCAGCTAGAGGAACACCCGAACCTGTGCAAACCCCTAGCAGCCCACCCCTGACTAATATCTGTTGCAGTATTTCTCAAAGCTGGCTACTTTAAGGTATGTGGACCGTGGAATTCTGGGAAATGAAGTCTACGCAACTTTAAGGTATGTGGACTGTGGAATTCTGGGAAATGAAGTCTACGCAACTTTAAGGTATGTGGACTGTGGAATTCTGGGAAATGAAGTCTGTGCACCATAAAGTCACCAAGCTTGAGAAACACTAAACTGTTGGAACCTAACAGATATCATCTTATTTGTTTTTTTAGAAATCATATAAGCACTACAAATCAGAGGAAAAATGAGATACAGAATAGATCAGAAGTGTCAAACTCAAGGCCCGTGGACCAGATCTGGCCTGCAGGGTGCTTAGATCAGGCCCGCCCTGAAAACAGCAAAGGACCAGCCCACGGTGCCTCTGCCAGCAAAAATGGAGCTGGGGAGGGCCACGCACGGGTCTCCCGGGCTCCATCTTCAGCCACGATTGCCTCCTGCAGTGCTCGGACAGTGAAAACAGAGCTTGGGAGAGGGCTGCAGGAGGCATTGTGACCGAAAACAGTGCTTTGATGAGTGACGTCAAGCCGACTACGCCCCCCCCCCGGCCATGCCCCCCTGGCCTCCGAGGTCAAACGCAACCCTGACATGGCCCTCAATGAAATCAAGTTTGACACCCCTGGAATAGAGGTAAGTACACACCCTTGTTTTCCAATGACAGTTAATGAAAATATAAAGAAGCCGTTTCTGAAGACTTAGAAACTACAAGAACAGCTAATGAAATTGTTGCGCGAGTGAAATAGAGTGTTGGGGAAACTTGTAAATAAATGGTAGTGAAGACTAATGCTAGACTTGTAGAAGGAATAGCATGCTCATAAAAAGAGAGCGTTAAGGTTAATGTGGCAATGGTAAATCTTTAATGAGCTGACAGTGCTATCCTGAAATATCTGCCATTGAAATTAACAATCAGGGTCCGTTCTTAGATACACAAGTGAAGTGGCTTATAAATTGGTGGCTGCTCTTTGTTTTAACCTACTCTTCCTCTCCTGTACTTCAGTTTAGGAAACAATCTACCTTAGGCCCAGTGGAGGGATTCAAATAATTTAACAACCAGTTCTCTGCCCTAATGACCAGCTGAGTAGGCGTGGCTCAGTGGTCATGTGACCCGGTGGGCGTGGACAACTCAACGTCACTTAGGTCGATGGGCACTTCGCCTTAGCTGTTACAATGTAATGAGGGTTAACCAGAGAGGCAGTTTCTGTAAGCAGGGCAATACAGATGAGGCTAGAAGCAACACCAGAATGTTTCCTTCCTGCCTTCCTTGCAGGATTAGCCCTGTAAAGTGGGGAAAAACAAAATGAGATTTCTTCCAACGACCGGTTCTCCCAACTGCTCAGAAAGTTAACAACTGGTTCTCCCGAATAGGTGCGAACTGGCTGAATCCCACCACTGCATAGGACCCCCACTCCACCAGATATGCTACTTGGCAATGTGAATTCCTCATTTATGAAAATAATAATAGAAAGACCGCAGAACAGAGTGTCATAGAAACACCCTGGGATGGCATTAGTAAAGGTCTCAATTTGATTTAATCGTTCAGCTGTCCTAAGTATTTAACCTTGGGGTGGGGCGGGGGGAATCTATAAGCAAGCCTGAATTAGTTCATGATTCAGAGAGTGACTTTAAGGCATTTATCATAATGTTCATTACCCATCAATTGCTGCAGGAGAATGCCAGATCCACGCAGCCAGGGACAGATCCGCCTATATTCTGAGCTATGCTTGTGAAAATCTGAGACATTCCAGGGGTCCTTGGTGGTCTCTGAGCTTGGTTGTTTTCTTGCAGACATTTCATTACCATAATGAGGGTAACAGCATCAATGGTGTTACCTAGCACTGATCATGTTGCTTCGTTTGGGCAATGAAACAGCTGCAAGTAAACAACCAAGCTCAGAGAACAAACACCAAAGACCCTTGATTTTTAACCCTGAGCTACAAATACTTCCCTTCATAAGAACATCATGTTAGATATGCTTTAAGCAGAGTCATAAAAATAAAAATGTGTTACTTGCATTATAATATGTAATAAAGTTTGTTCGAAGAAAGTCGAGATGCCAAGCAGTATGATAAATACTCAGAGAGCTGGTTTGGTCTAGTGGCCCATGCTAGAAACATGCTAGGAGACCAGTGGTGGGGTGCTACTAGTTTAACAACCAGTTCAGTGAGTGTGCGCTTTGCGCACACTTAAAGCACCTGCGCATAGCACTGAAAATGAAGCATTTAGAAGCTCAGCTGCTTACTTTCCAAGTCAGCAATGGTAAGGAGAACAGTGAGGGGGGGCGGGGATCAGTTGTGCCGCATGATTGAGATGAGATAGAAAGCAGGAAATTAAGGACAGAATAGGACGGGGTGGGCGGGCAGCGCCAGCTGATTGTTGGAGCTACCGGTTCGCCCAAACCAATCCGAACCGGCTGAATACCGCCTCTGTAGGAGACTGTGAGTTGTAGTCCTGCCTTAGTCATAAAAGCCAGCTGTGTGACCTTGGGCCCAATCACACTCACTCAGCCCACGATCTCAGGCTTGGGTACAAGACTGTTAACCAATTCCTGTTACACTCAATGAATCAATACATGGTTGATCTGGAGGGGGGAAAGCAGTAGTAGGAAAATGCACTAGTAGGAAAATGCTAGCAAAGAAAAAGAAATAAATGTGAATTAGGAAGAGTCATGGAAAATAATAGAGGATGGGGAAGCAGCTTTCAATTCTGTGGTGAAGACAGCATGGCATATAGCTGTAATAGCGAACCTATGGCATGAGTTTCAGCTGACACAAAATCATTTGCTACAAAAAGATACTTCCCCTTCTCCCTTTGTCCTCTAAAGGTAAAGGTAAAGGTTCCCCTCGCACATATGTGCTACTCATTTCCAAATCTAGAGGACAGTGCTCCTCTCCGTTTCAAAGCTGAAGAGCCAGCGCTTTCCGAAGATGTCTACATGGTCATGTGGCTGGCATGGCTAAATGCCAAAAGCACATTGAACGCTGTTACCTTCCCACCAAAGGTGGTTCCTATTTTTCTACTTGCATTTTTATGTGCTTTTGAACTGCTAGGTTGGAAGACGCTGAGATAAGGAATGGGAGCTCACTCCTTTATGTGGCGCTAGGGATTTGAACCACCAAACTGCCAACCTTTCTGATCAACAAGCTCAGCATCTTAGCCACTGAGCCACTGTGTCCTCTACTATGTATCTTAGTCTAGTTGGGATAGTCCACCCATTAGGGAAAGGATTGGATGCAAGAAGAGTGAAAATGGGGAGAAATTCCATTGTTTGAGCAGAAATTCACTCTCAACTCACAAATCTTCCAAGGGCTAATGCATAAATGGAATGAAAAATGACATACACACATGATTATTGATAGATGCTTAGGATGAACAGAAAAAGGCAACTGACACTCATAGCTAGCTTGTGAATTTTCTCCAAATTTTCTTATTGGCTCTATTTATCCACCACAATTCTTACTATTTATTTTTTTTAAGCCCAAATCTTTAACTGAGAATAAACACAAATTGCAAACTGATTAGTTCCAAAATACAACTAAGCTTCACCTTGGGCCTCTGTTTCAATGCACAAAAGCCTTTAGTTTTTGCTTGCTTTGTGTATAATAATCCCATTGTTGTAATATTTCTGCAGATGAAGAAAATAATGTGCTCTCCCTGTTCCAACTGCATTGTCACACACTTTGTGTGAAACTTTCAGGCTGTTCTTTTCATTATCATCCAAAACAGTTGAATCTGAGAAGAAAAGACAAAAGTAATCCATTTTATACCTCCTCGGAACTCATGTAATGATTTCTCTGTGGAATTTAGTTTTGATTTTTTTTAAAAAAAAAATACTGCTTTGTGTTTATCAACAGCAGGAGTTAACTGCACTCAGTACCGATTAGCCAGCACACATGGAGTCACCTAGATTTTTGCACAATCTCTGATGCAATTTTATAATATAAAAGAAATTATTGATTAAATAAGGTAAAGGAAAAGATTCCCCTGGCACATATGTGCCAGTCATTCCCAACTATGGGGGGGGGGGGGGTGCTCATTTCCATTTCAAAGCCGAAGGGCCAACACTGCCCAAAGATGGACATGGTCATGTGTCTGGCATGACTCAATGCCGAAGGTGCACGGAACGCTGTTACCTTCCCACCAGAAGTGGTTCCTATTTTTCTACTTGCATTTTTTACGAGCTTTCAAACTGCTTGGTTGGCAGAAGCTGGGACAAGTAACGGGAGCTCACTCCATTATGCAGCGCTAGGGATTTGAACCGTGTCTTAGCCACTGAGCCACCGCGTCCCTATTTTGGCTAAATATAAGGTCATAAATGAACATTCACACAACACTCTATTCTTTTTAAAAAAATTAACAGGCTCTGAATGGACCTTCCTCCCCAATTTAAGTAGCAACAATAGCAACTCAAATCAAGGGTGGAAATTAGCCAGCCTCAATTGGTAAAAGAACATGTACCAACCAGGGTCTCTGAGATTGATTGGGAAGCATGCTAGAGAACATGATGTAAAAAGTGTTCTTTCATTTAAAGCTATAAAAGAAAAGACAAATTTCCTTGCACGGAGTCTGGAAATAGAAAGGTAGCTGCTGAATCTTGAAGAAATTCAGAGTTATATATGCTACCAGGCAACCTTGTGACCCGTTGGGTCATCCTTTGAAAGAAACATAGTGCAGTCTGATGTGACCAGAATGAACATTAAATTTTACGCTGACCGTGGATTTTTTCCACCCCAATGCTTGATGGTCCCATGATCATTTAAGAATAGTACCTATTCTAAATAGAAAAATAACTATAGTGGCAAATGGACTTATTATTGGAGTCAATATTAACTTACTTAAATAGATAAACAGATGAGCAAAAAAGGAGTGAGAAGGGGAGTGACTTTGACTTCCTGCTGGCTTCCCCATTGAGTTTCCTTGTGGGAAGCAGATAGGGAGCACTGGAAATCCCATGATCATGGGGACGCTGCAATGGTCACAGCTTGGCAAATAAAACAGGTCTGAATATTATGGAAAGCTGAATTCCACAGGAATAGATTTTTTAATGCATTGTTTAAGTTAGCAGAAACTGGATAAGTTAATTCAAAAATTGTTGCACCATAATAGATCATTTGGCCTAATTTAAGGGTACAAGAAGCCAAACAGATAAACAAATTAGAGTTTTAGTAGTCTATCAATCCAGGCAGCTGCATATATAATACAATACAATGCAATGCAATGCAATGCAATGCAATGCAATGCAATGCAATGCAATGCAATGCAATGCAATGCAATGCAATGCAATGCAATACAATACAATACAATACAATACAATACAATACAATACAATACAATACAATAGCAGAGTTGGAAGGGACCTTGGAGGTCTTCTAGTCCAACCCCCTGTCTAGACAGGAGCCTTATGCCATTTCAGACAGATGGCTATCCAACATCTTCTTAAAGACTTCCAGTGTTGGAGCATTCACAACTTCTGGAGGCAAGCAGTTCCACTGATTAATTGTTCTAACTGTCAGGAAATTTCTCCTCAGTTCTAAGTTGCTTCTCTCCTTGATTAGTTTCCACCCATTGCTTCTTGTTCTACCCCCAGGTGCCTTGATGAACAGCTTGACTCCCTCTTCTTTGTGGCAACCCCTGAGATATTGGAACACTGCTATCATGTCTCCCCTAGTCCTTCTTTTTATTAAACTAGATATACCCAGTTTCTGCAACCGTTCTTCATATGTTTTAGCCTTAAGTCCCCTAATCATCTTTGTTGCTCTTCTCTGCACTTTTTCTAGAATCTCCATATCCTTTTTACATCGTGGCAACCAAAACTGAATGCCGTATTCCAAGTGTGGCCTTACCAAGGCATTATAAAGTATATCCCTCTGTTTATGCAGCCTAGAACTGTGTTGGCTTTTTTGGCAGCTGCTGCACACTGCTGGCTCATATTTAAATGGTTGTCCACTAGGACACCAAGATCTCTCTCACAGTTGCTGCTATTGAGCAAGGTACCACCTATACCAGGCACGTCCAAAGTCCGGCCCAGGGTCCATTTGCGGCCCGGGGGTCGGTTTAATACGGCCCTCCAACAGCCCTCCCTGCTCTGTGTAAATGTGCCCCCCCCTTCCTCCCTCTGTCTCTGGGGCTGTGTGGCTGGGAGGGAGGTGGACGCCCGGCCCCAGAACGTGCGCTTGGTGCCTGCGGGAGGGAGCCGCGATGGAGACGTGACCGGCTTCCCTGCCTGACGCCCCTGCCAGGCGACAGCCTCGGTGGTGCTTAAGATGACGGTAGCCTTGGGTGCTCGCACAAGGTCGCCCGGCAGGTCGCCCGGCAGGTCACCCGGCAGGGGCGTCAGGCAGGGAAGCTGGTCGCATCTCCATCGCGGCTCCGTCCGGCGGGCACCACGGCTTACGTTCTGGGGCCGCGCGTTCACCTCCCTCCCAGCCACGTAGCCCCAGAACGTGCAGCTCCCGCCGCACAAGGTCGCCCGGCAGGGGCGTCAGGCAGGGAAGCCGGACGCGCGGCCTCAGAATGTAAGCCGTGGTGCCTGCCAGAGGGAGCCGCGATGGAGACGCGACCAGCTTCCCTGCCTGACGCCCCTGCCGGGCGACAGCCTCGGTGGTGCTTAAGGAGGAGGCGTCCGTAACCTCCGGCATACCGGCCCTTCTGCTGCTTCCCGGGGTGGGGGAGGAGAGGGGAGAGAGGGAGTGACTGCCAGACACAGAGAGAGACAGAAGTGGAGGGAGGGAAAGACAGAGAGACAGACAGAGACAGAGAGAAAGAGAGGGAGGGAGGGAGAGAGTGAGAGAGAAAGGGAGACAAAAAGAAAGAGAAAAAGAGAGAGAAAGAAAGAGAGAGAGAGAGAAATGGAGAGAGAGAGAGGAAGAAAGAGAGAGAGAGAGAGAAAGAAAGAGACAGAAAGAAAGAGAAAAAGAGAGAGAGAGAAAGAAAGAGAGAAAGAGCGAGAGAAATGGAGAGAGAGAGAGGAAGAAAGAGAGAAAGAGGTAGGTAAGTTTTTTTAAAATTTATTTTCAATACATTGTGAAAACTCAACTGTCAGTTGATCTTAATGTTATGAAATGAAAAGTATGTCATTTGCAATTAACTTGGCATAAAATAATTTATTTGCATTTAATTGTAATGGTTCAAAGAATGTTCGGAAAAATGTTCGGCCCTCCACCATGTTCACTTCATCCAATCTGGCCCTCTTTGAAAAAAGTTTGGACACCACTGACCTATACTGTACCTGTGCATTTGGTTTTTCTTGCCTAAATGTAGAACCTTACTTTTATCACCATTGAATTTCATTTTGTTAGATAGTGCCCAATGTTCAAGTTTGTCAAGATCCTTCTGTATCTTAAGCCTATCTTCTGGAGTGTTGGCTATTCCTGCCAGGTTGGTGTCATCTGCACCTTATACTGCTCCATGGTGCTTTACAGCATTTTCTGAGTGGGTTACAATGTCAGCATATTGCCCCCCAACAATCTGGGTCCCCATTTTACTGACTTCAATGGATGGAGGGCTGAGTCAACCTTGAGCCATTCAAAATCGAACTGCCAAACTGTTCCTGGCTGTGGGCAAAATTAGCCTGCAGTACTGCATTCTAACCACTGCATCACCAGGGCTCTTAACACAATCATGCCACAGCCTTGCAATGGGAGTGATTGAATCTTCCATTTGCTTTTCAGAAATCACCTTGTGTAAAAACATAATGTTCTAGTCCAGACTGGAAATTACAAAAACATGAATTATGATAGCCAAGTCAGCCTTCTCCTCTGGGCTTTGTTATTTCTTCTGGCTCCTGGAAAATAAATTCAGACTGAACGTTGACCATTTGTCCAGGTGCTCTGGAGAGTGGAATGGATCCATTGCACCAATTCTGGACACAACATTGGCTGACATAGCAAAGCTTCATTAAGAATCAAGAAAAGAAGCAAGCTACTTGCTCCCACTAGGGAGCCAGGCAAGGCATTTTCTCTTACAATAAGTCTTTCCTCTGAAAAGAGCGATATAAAGACAAAATGCTGCTTGAAAAGATGGCGTCAGAGCATGCTGTGAGGGCCATCCAATCTAAAATACATTTTTATTCATTGATTCCATCCAGAAATCTCTCCTTCTGTGCCCAAGCTGATACATTTAAGATCACACCATTCTTCCCCCTTCCTTTCTTATTTCATTTTCTTCCCCTCTTTCTCCTTTCATCAACTAAAACTTATTGTAGTTTAACATTGCATTAGGAGTGTCAAACTCAAGGCCTGCGGGCCAGATCTGGCCCATGGTGTGCTTAGATCTGCTCCATGGGACTGCCCTGGAAATAGGAAAGGACCAGTTCATGGCACCTCTGCCAGTGAAAATGGAGCTTGAGAGGGCTGCATGACAGCTCCGTTTTCACTGGCAGAGTGCTAGCAAAAGAAACTGCTAGCAAAAATGGCATTTCATCACATGTCAGTGGTTCTCAACCTGTGGGTCGCGACCTCTTTGGGGGTTGAACGACCCTTTCACAGGAGTCGCCTAAGACCCTTGGAAAACACAATTTTATGGTTGGGGGTCACCACAACATGAGGAACCATATAAAAGGGTCGCGGCATTGGGAAGGTTGAGAACCACTGATATAAGTGATGTCGAGATGGCCACACCCACCATGACCATGCCTCCATGCCCCCCTCCAAGGTCAAACACAACCCTGATGTGTCCCTCAATGAAATTGAGTTTGACACCCTTGCACTAACACACTGCAAACTACGGCTTGAATTCCTAAGCCAAGATTCGAACCTACTATTTCATCTCAACCAGCACATTGCAACTGAAAGCATATCATATCTAAAAGAGGACATCGTTTGCCATATTTGGATGCAGTGGGAAAGAAGGGTTTAGTTCAACATTGCACAGCCTGAAATTCCCACCTCCAAAAACCTTATGGAGCTGGAGAGATTTTGATACGTAATAAATAAATAATAAAGAAGCCACCGAGAGTCAAGATGGATGCAAATGAGATCTTATCGAGTTAACTCGATTAATGTAATTTTAATTGCATTTTTATTGAATCAATTCTATTGAATCAACTCTAATTATGTCCTCGTTCCATGCATTTGTCGGAGTTGAAAACTCTGGCATGCAGTCAAAACCTAAGTGGAGTCCTAGTTGCAAAAAAAGTTTAACTGGTAGTGAGGTCAACAGTTCGGTGGAGAAGGAAATGGAGAAGGAACCCATCGGTCCGTATTTTCATTGGTTTGCTGAAATCTCTAATGCAAATCATGAACTGCAGCCTTGATGTTATCCTGGATAATTTTCATAAGTAAAGCAAATGACCGATAAAATGTACATCTGCCAAATGAGCTCACAGTGTTCTGGTCAATGAAGAAGGAGGAAACATTTAGTAGATTCTTCAGATTTGGCTACATTCCCATGTTTGAGTATGTTCTGTTCTTCAGAGTGCTATCAAAACATAGAAACGTTTAGGGATTATCCTTCTCTTACTTCGAAAGCATTTTACCAAACCAGTAAAATCAGGTGTTTATTTCTTTGCTGATTTCTTTCCAAGATGCATTTATTTGGCTACAGAAGAGCTCAGGATTCAGGCCTTGACACCTCTTGCATCTTCAAATGACAATAGCAATAGCACTTAGATTTAAGATACCGCTTTACAGTGCTTTCCAGCCCTCTCGAAGCGGTTTACAGAGTCAGCATATTTTCCCCAACAACTTGGGTCCTCATTTTACCCTCCTGGGAAGGATTGAAGGCTGAGCCAACCTTGAGCCTGGTGAGATTCGAACTGCCAAATTGCAGTTAGCCGGCAGAAGTAGCCTGCAGTACTGCATTCTAACCTCTGGGCCAGCTTGGCTCACAATCAGCTGGAAAGATTTTCCCTACCAGCCTTTAAACCAGGGCTCCCTAACTCCCCGGTTGTGGGCCACCGGCATGCAGGCAGCTCCACTTTTACATGCAGTAGTGTAATTCCAGTTGTGTGAGTGACAGGGGTGTGTGCCCTACCCTTATGCAAATGGAGCTATGCATGTGCACATGCTTGGCCGCCATTCATGGAGAACCAGCCCCTTTCCCCTTCCCCGCCAGTCCGCAAAGCCGTAAATTTGGAGACTACTGCTTTAAGCGACTGAATTACATACATGTCATGCTATTGTCTGATAAAATGCAAAATGTAAGAAAAGAAAAGGAGTAAAAAGTGGCAAGTGGAAAAATGGAAATTAGATGCCAGAGATTAGAGAAAAGAAATGGAAATAGGGTGTTTATACTATACTAGCCAATAGCCCAGTGTTGCCCAGGTATTTATTTATAGAGGGGAAATGTCCGGACCAAACGTAATTTCTAATGTTGGATTTTCCCCCTTACCAGAGGGAGCCCCCTTGTGGCGTTCTGTGAAGCTGTTACCATGGCAATTACAGTAGAAGCCATTTTATGGCAGTACAATAGAAGCCATTGAAAGGCACAACAGGCTGCATCTTAAAAGAACTCACACCCCGAGGGATATTAGGGGTGTCTTACCCCCACAGTATTTTTCTCCAGAGAGTAAGTCATCTGTGTACCAAGTTTGGTTGAAATTACTCAAGGCATTCCAGAGTTAAGTGGAACACATACACACACACACAACACACTTATGCTCTACAATATATTTTACTATACCTTTCTACCTTGCAATTCATCCAAGTTTGCAACACATCCATATATTTATTTGCTTTTTGCTCCTTAAGTTTTTCGCTTCTCCTTTTTGAAGGATCCCATAAACTCCATCCAACATGACTTTCTTGGTCTTTTCCCAAGCTATTCATTTATCTTCCATAGATTTGTTTTCCAATTCTGTGTCCATTTATTCTCTCTACATGAGCAAATCACTCAAACTGCTTCTTTTATACTGGTCACGCAGGTTTCCATTCAATCTCCGTTTACCCATTACCATTCATTCTTCACTTTATCCCTTCTAGTATAATCCATGGGTCTTGGTCTTAAGTACGGGTCATTCCCATTGCAACCAACCTACTTTTATGTTTCTCTTAAAATGCTCCATTCCCACTCCCTTATAGCAAAATGGGGTGAAGCATGCTTTTATGGGCAGCTTTTATTTCTGTGTTGCTAAACAATCATTCCTTGCAACAGACCAAGGGAAGGTGTCACATATTCTTCTTTATAACTTTCTGCTCACCTTGAAACGTTTGCGAAGCATCCTGTTTTTTCCCCCACGCCTGATTCTTGCTTTTAGGGCATTCAACAACCAATCTTCAACTCCAATTTCATGCCAAGTTTCTATAATTCGGTTTTATTAATTCATCAAATGGTGTGTGTTTTTTTAAATAAAAACATAAATTTTCTGCAATGAAACGTAGGTTTCGAGTCCCAGAAGAGAGGGGCTGCATCCTGGAATGCAAAGGGTTACTGGTGCTTGGAAAGTCTGATAAGCAAGAAGAAGGCAATTCATAGACTATGTCTATGGTTGCTTTAGTCTGGCAAGATTCTGTCTGTAGGTAAACAACAATAAAGAAACTATTCAGAAATAACCCCTCATGCTGTTCTTGGTTATTGGGGCTTGACGATTTCCCACATTCATGCCTTTCTCAATGAAGAGAAAAGATTTGGTTTAGGCTTTCATTGGTAGCATAAAACTGGATTACGCTTCCCAAAATCTGCTCCTTGTCAGGCTTTTTGATCAGAATTACCTTCAGGAGTATATCAATTCACTTTGAATATCCCAAGAAAAGAAGCTGGTTGTCTCCCATTTTCAAGGTGTCAGAGGGGAATAACGCCCAGAGGTATTGTTTTCATGCCATTAGGGCAGAAGCTTCCAGAAGCTTCTGGAAAAACAGAGCTTCGCTGAGGGGATTGGGGAAAAGACACTAGATACAATCTGAGATGTACAGTGTTTTTAACTTAACATTTTGGTATGTTTAATTCTATTGTTTTTCATGTGATGAGCCATACAACTGAGGTGTGCTATAAATTTAATCCATAAATAAATGCTGCCAAACACTTTCTCAGACACACTTAACAAGTTAATAGCTTTTACATTTTATTTTTACTGTATTTTTGTATGGGGAAACTGTAAACTAAAGAGATCATTGCCGATTTCAGAAAAGGCAGGCACAGCCACAGATCTCTGTGTACTAA